>JACEFZ010026854.1:305000-537500 GCA_014155875.1 Cepaea nemoralis | reverse complement strand
GGCCATAAATTTGCAAAACTAACAAGCATTATATGCGTTTATATATTTACACAAAAATGAATCAGTCTATCGGTTCATACAGTTCATACACTTAACAAAAAATAAACCAATCTAACAATACGAATAGTTGCGAAAAACCAACCAACCTATCGGTCCATACACATACTTGCCAACAACGTAAAACTCCGTCACTCCACACACTTACTAATCACACTGATAAAATATCAGTCCATTCAGCTACTAGAAGAAATGAATGACAGTGGAGAATTATACAACCGATGAACATTAGAATGAACAGTGAATAAAATCAATATAAATGTAAAAGAATACAAAGAGAAACAGTACTGAAATGTAAGGCATCAATGAAGTTTGATTAAATTGTCAGTGCAATGATTTTGAAGAACAACGAGAAGATATAACGCAATACACGTACAGAAAGATATAGGAAGTATCAGGCATTAGGAAGCATAAAGCAAGTAGTGTTTGAAAACACAATAAGATTCCCAGCGCTCGTAGTCTTACCGTCAAACTTCTTACATCAAATGAAGCTTTTTCTGGTAACCCTATCATCCTATAATATTAATAGACAAAGAACAGATAATTAAAAGATGGACAGATTATAAGAACACGTTAAATAACGACGATGGTAGATCGGAAACAAATAATCATGATCAAAGTAAAGTACTGCTAATTCTGAAAGCAGAAAAAGCAGAAGATACCGTAGACCACATTATGAAAGGTACATCTACGGGCTAGTTAACATCACTGTCGAAGAAATTAAAGTTGGTAGTGAAGTGAGTATAAATAGCATAATTAACAAAACTGGTGAATGATATCTATAACAGTGGATATTTACCTGATGATTTCTTGAAGCCTATTGTTATAGTTCTACGAAAGAAATCTGTGCAACGGATTGTGGAAAACATCACACAGTTAGTTCTATGATTCGTCTAACTAAAATACTAATGAGAAATTATAATGAGAAGAACAAAAAATGAAATAAAACAAACTCGGAAATGAGCAGTAGTGATGTCTGCTAGGTAAAAGCATAATATTTGTGCTTTTTTTTTACTACACTAAGGCATTTGTTAAGGTGAAGCACAAAGAAATGATTACGATGTTGGAAATGTTAAACATTGATGGTAAAGATGTAAGACTAATGAAACATTTGTAATATCAACGAAGACCGGCCACAAGAATTTGACAACACATTAGGACCTTTTTAATACATTAAACAATGCGTTAGATAAGGTTGTGCAGTATCATCCGATCTGTTCAATGTTTACAGCTAAATACTAATGACATCCAAACAAGACGTGCCAGCAATATCAATTGATGGGCCTAATGACGTGCGTTATGCTGATTACGTGGTTGTGGTCGATGGAACTGAAACGCAATCACAAGAGATTATATTATAGATATAATTGCAACAGAAAGTCAAAACAGAGGACTTATTCTGAATAACAGAAAAACAGAAGTCATAATGTTTACAAAAACAGACTTGGATATCCAAGTGCATGGAAGCAATGTGAGACACATCGATGCGCTTAATTATCTGTGTACTTTAATAATAGGAGATGATAGATGTGCTAACGAAGCCAAATGTAGAATATCCCAAGCAAAGGCAACATTTTACACAATGAAAGTCATGCTCTGGAATTTATTTTGTCAATCGTTTTATCAAAAGTTTTCTTGAAAGTTATATAAAGACAATGCTGACATGCGGACGTGAATCACTGACAATTAACAGACAAGTGAGAAATTGTGTGGAGATTGCGGTGATGTGGTTGTATGTAATGATGAGAACACTGTGGACAGAAATAAAGAGCAATGTCGATGCTTGAAATATGTTAACTCACAAAGAGAACGGGTTAGTGGCATCGTGGGCGTGTCATGAGCAGCGTTCAGCTGAAGTGTGTCGTCACAACGGGAAAGTAGTGGATCAGAGGCAGAGAGGAACATCGGTATCAAAAATGATTGACATCAAACGAGACAGAGGGTTGTGGATAGACATGATTACTAAAGTCACATCACATAACGAATCCAATATAATGTATTCTAGTACGCACTCCCCCATACAGGTTTATCTGCACATTGTGTGTTCTATTCCATACACTTAAAAAAAAAAAAACATCTGCACATCGTCTGTTCTGCTCCATACACTTTCGTCAGCACATCGTCTGTTCTGCTCCATACACGTTTATCTGCACATAGTCTGTTCTGTTCCATAGACTTGTATCTTCACATCTACTCCATACACTTTCATCAGCACATCGTTTGTTCTGTTCCATACACTTGTATCTGCACATCGTCTGTTCTGCTCCATACACTTTTATCTGCACATCGTCTAGTCTGCTCCATACACATTAATCTTTACATCGTCTGTTCTGCTCCATACACGTTTATCTGCACATCGTCTGTTCTGCTCTATACACGTTTATCTGCACGTAGTCTGTTCTGCTCCATACACTTTCATCAGCACATCGTCTGTTCTGCTCCATACACGTTTATCTGCATATCGTCTGTTCTACTCCATACACTTTCATCAGCACATGGTCTGTTCTACTCCATACACGCTATCTGCACATCGTCTGTTCTGCTCCACACACTTTTATCTGCACATCGTATGTTCTGCTCCATACACGTTTATCTGCACATCGTCTGTTCTACTCCATACACTTTCATCAGCACATGGTCTGTTCTACTCCATACACGCTATCTGCACATCGTCTGTTCTGCTCCACACACTTTTATCTGCACATCGTCTGTTCTACTCCATACACGCTATCTGCACATCGTCTGTTCTGCTCCACACACTTTTATCTGCACATCGTCTATTCTGCTCCATACACGTTTATCTGCACATCGTCTGTTCTGTTCCATACACTTGTATCTTCACGTCGTCTGTTCTACTCCATACCTTTCATCAGCACACCGTCTGGTCTGCTCCATACACGTTTATCTGCACATCGTATGTTCTGCTCCAAACACTTTTATCTGCACATCGTATGTACTGCTCCATACAATTTTATCTGCACATCGTCTATTCTGCTCCATACACGTGTATCTGCTCATCGTCTGTTCTGTTCCATACACTTGTATCTTCACATCGTCTGTTCTACTCCATACCTTTCATCAGCACATCGTATGTTCTGCTCCATACACGTTTATCTGCTCATCGTCTATTCTGTTCCATACACTTGTATCTTCACATCGTCTGTTCTACTCCATACCTTTCATCAGCACATCGTATGTTCTCCTCCATACACGTTTATCTGCTCATCGTCTGTTCTGTTCCATACACTTGTATCTTCACATCGTCTGTTCTACTCCATACCTTTCATCAGCACGTCGTTTGTTCTGTTCCACACATTTGTATCTGCACATCGTCTGTTCTGCTCCATACACGTTTATCTGCACATAGTCTGTTCTGCTCCATACACTTTTATCTGCACATCGTCTGTTCTGCTCAGAATCTTATCTACTCTCTTGGCAGGTTCCAGCGTGCCCAGACAACACGGTGTGGGTGGGCAAGATCTTCCCAGCGCTCGTAATCTTACCGTCAAACTTCTTACATCAAAAGAAGCTTTTTCTGGTAACCCTATCATCCTATTTCAGTGGGGACAATGGACATCTCACGACATTCTATCTACATCAGGTAAGTCTGGAAGAATACATATTTTTGTTACCTCCAATAGTAACCTATTTAGTTTGTAGCTGGACAATGTTCAGTTTCGTACATTCCTAACCATGACATCAAACATGGTGTCAGAACGTTTCCTAGACTAGTGATAAGATTCTTAAACTGTCCGAAAGAGACTATGAATTTACATCATAATTGAAATAAGCACGGACACGTGATTGACCGAACACATGTTAGAAAAGACTGCGTTTGCAACAGCCTGTTATAAAACAGAAGAACACAATGGAACAAGAAATCATGTATGTCATTTGTAAAAAATCATCTTCTACACAACACCATATTAAACACATACAAGCTATCATTTTCAGAATGGTGTCCAATTACATATCAATATCAACTATGGGAGAGTTAATTAGTTAGTTACTTATTTTTCAATTGGAATATCATCCTGGCACTTGACAAGTCCATAGGTGTTCAAATGCTCTTCCAACATATGCATCGGCATCCGTAGGCTAATCATGCCACCAGTTCTGTGTTGGATGACCAGGCCACTCATTCTCCCGATGTCCCTCTCGTGTCTGGCCGTGCAAATTTTAAATTCCAAGTCTCTCATTATTGTTGGAGAAGGACGTTTGGTGGAATGTAGTAATTTTCACATATGGCATACATGGGGGTTTCCAAGCGAGAATTGATCCGGCGGATATTGCCATTGACCAAGAACACATGACCACCAGTGTCACATTTAACACAATGAGATTGCTGCTGAACATGCACATCGAGCCAAATTGAGTCAACAGAATTGCAGCAGCCGCTCTGTTAGAAAGAACTGTGTCGTTGCGATGAAGTGAATATATCTCGAAACCCTAGCGTATCTTACCTATTAGATAGTATTTTCAACAGTGAGGCAACTCCGCAGCTACTCACCCCACGAAGCTCACAACCCCCTCCAACCCCTCCCAACCTAATGGACTCCCTAAACTAGACACCCTTAACCAGACTCTACAATCTAATGGCTATCTAGCCGACTTCATCAAACGTCAATGCCAGCCACTCAAACCTACCCCACATAAATATCATCATTTCCCAAACTTCAAATGTTTCTTCAGCTAAACTTTCGAGGGGGTTCCGTAATGAAACGACAACACGATGAACTGAAAACAGCAGTAAACCCAGCATTCTTTGCGAATGAACCTGTGATCAGTGTCGTGTCCTCCTTTAAAGTGTCGTTCCTGGAGTGAGGAGAGTCAACACCCACATTATAATATTTTTCTTTCCTATCAATATCCTGGAGAACCCACCAGCTTCCGTCCAACACACTCCATCAGCCCATGGACACCTTTTCCTATCACTCTCTCACTGTCGTACTATGCCCCCTCTCATACTTCCCCAACGCAACATACTCAACAACTCTTGCTTCTAAAAATTAATAAAGATTAATTTATTAAAAGAAAAGTGTAACGTATATGAGACGTGTAGGCGAAGAAAATGTGTGTCGTGTATTATAACATAAATGTATATGTCAGCCTTCAAAGTTCAGGATCATAGTGCACACATCATGGCAAGGATTACACGACATCACACGAGTCAGTACAATAGACCTCACCGAAGTCGTATCCTTCTCTCCAGACATGTCCTCCTCCAGGAGCTCTGATGACCATGAGATCTGAATCCCATGTAAATATATAATCCGTGGAAAATACTATTATTGTTCCTAACACAACGGTTCCTATTAGTTCTGTATTTTCACTCTTAAACAGTCAATGTATCTGGACAAAAATGGCTTGCTTTATTCACTAGATATAGTCTGAAAGTTCTGATTTCCTTGATACGTGGAACAACTACACTTCAATGTTTGGTTTCATCTAATGTGAACATCAGTTCCTACTGATCTAGTTCCACATGGGCTGAACATCCATCACTTCAGGTGTGTTAACGATTGGTATGCACTCATGTAGGATACTTATACCATTAAGCTCCACCGAGCAATGTGTATTAACTTCTTCCGTTGTGAAAGTTGCTGGCCCATCTCTCTACATCATAATTTATCCGGGATCGGATATTTCCTTGGTTCCGGGTTCTTCATTCCAACCAGAGGGAACCTTATGCAAAACCGCCTCATTCCGGGATGGCTACTACACTTTGCCATAACGACACATGCTAGTTAATATTCAATTAATCTAACACTGTAGAGCTCTCCCACAAACACGTCCATCATAATCCACGGTTTTGGTCAACACTGTTTCTCCCAATCATGGTTTGTGGCAAAACCTAAAATTGGTCACGTGACGGTATTCTTCCTGTCCACACAGGTGTTATTTGGACATATCATTTATTGTCAAGAATCCCTTTTCCCTGGCTTAGTCACTGTCAAAGTTGTCATCACTTGTTTTGACCTACCCAACAAGCTAGCGAGTTACTGCATGATCCCAACAACAGTTTCCACAACAAACTGCCAATCTGCTGTCGAGGGGTGACAATCCCAGCCATCCTTCCGTTTTATGTCGGGAAATTCTCCATGACAGACGGACTGTTTTCTTCCGAGCTGAGTACTTCCGCTCTCAATCCAACCTGTTTATGAACTGTCAAAGCGCTGTATGGACTCATCTCACTCCCGTCCAGATGTTCCCCTGTTGTCGACCCAATGTAACCCCGTGCAGCTGCAACTATTTACCGTCCTGGGGTTTTGACATCCGATTTGTTTTTTTGTTAGTAAAATAGTTGTCGCTGGCAGATAGTCCGTTTAATCAGAAAGCCTCTATAATAATCAACTGGTTAAACGCAAGGTTTTATTTTGTGACATAGGCCCCCTCTTAAGAGAGTAGTCCATCTCACTCTTCTCCACCGTGAGTTTAATCCAGATGATTCATTCTTCTTCTTCAGGAGCTGGGTGTCTTGACAAGAAATCCTCTCCAACATTTTCCTTCCCAGGAATGTACTCCACTGTGAAGTTATAGGGTTGAAGTAACAACGACCACCGCATCAAACGGGCGTTGAGCTTCTGAGAAGTAGCCAGGAACATCAGGGGCTGATGATCCGACTGGACTCGAAACTTAACTCCATACAAATATTGCTGAAATTTTTGCACTGCCCATACGAGAGACAAGCACTCTCTCTCGACGGTTGAATAATTCCTCTCCGCCTGTAGAAGTTTCTTACTTGCGTATGCTACAGGTTTCAAAACCGAAGCAGCGTCTTTTCCTTCCTGTAACAAGGCTGCCCCAATCCCAATCCCACTCGCATCTGTTCTCAACACAAATGGTTTGGAAAGGTTAGGGAGCTGTAATACAGGTTTGCTGACCAAGGCCTCCTTTAATTGACTATAGGCATTCTCACATTCTTGTGTCCAAATGATTTGGTCCGGGAATCCCTTTTTCAAGGTTTCTGTCAATGGAGCTCCCAGTTCAGTGAAATGTGGGATACATTTGTGGTAGAACCCACACAACGAGAGAAAAGATCGCACATCCTTCTTCGTTTTTGGCCTTGATGCATTTCTAATTTTCTCCAGGTTCTTCTCTTCTGGAACAATGTGTCCTAGAGTGATGGTGTGACCTAGAAATTCCAGAGTCTGGTAACCAATCATGCACTTGGTTGGACGAGCGGTAAGCCCCGCTTCCTTGAGTCTATTAAACACTCTCTCCAAGGATTGTAAGTGGTCATCCAAGCTGTCACTGGAAATCAGAATATCATCCATGAATGAGATGATGGATGGATCCTGCAACGGATCTAGTAAAGTCCTCATCATGCGTGTAAACACACTAGGTGCATTGCTGAGTCCAAAGGGCATGACCTTGAATTCGTAGTGTCCACTGGGTGTACTGAAAGCCAACAGTGGTCGAATCTCCGGTTTGACTGGTATCTGATAATACCCCCGACTCAGATTCACCTTTGAAAAGTACCGAGCCTTATGGAGCCTAGCGAATAACTGAGTTGGATTCGGCAAAGGTTCCACCTGAAATTGTGTGTGACTGTTCAGAAGTCGGTAGTCTATACACAACCGGTGTTCTCCACTTGGTTTCCGTAACAAAACTACCCCTGCATTGTATGGGGATGTGGATGGTGCAATCACGTCATCCTCCAGCAGTTTCTGTATTTCTTCCTCCAGGGCCTTTTCTTTAGAGAATGGCACTGGGTAAACCTTTTGACGAACAGGTTTCTGCGTGGTCAAAGTCATCTCGAACTCAACCAACCTCGTTCGTCCTGGTTTATCAGTCAGTATCTCCTTATGAGACTTGAGAACCTGGGTTATCCTTTCCCTCTCCTGGGAGGTCAGATCAGGGTTCACTTGCACATCCCTATAGGTTTCCTGGTGTACCAAGGGATATTCCCTGCCCTCGCTGGTTCCCACTTCAGTCTCCACTGCAACTGCCATTGCCATGAGGTGAGCTGCCTTGTCTCCGGGTCTCTCTTCGTATTTCCGCAAGAGATTGATATGGAAAATCTTCGACTTTCCCCGGATCCGGATCTGATAGTTGGTTCTTGATAGCACCCTTTCCACGGGAAATGGTCCTTGCCAACCTATCTCCAGTTTGTTGTTTCCCGTTGGGAGTAGCAACAAGACTTTGTCTCCCACCTCTAGAGATCTTTCTTTAGACCTACGGTTGTAGTAAGCCGCATGTCTTTTCTTGGCCTTTTTCAAGTTTAGATTTGCCAGAGTCCATCCCTTGTGGAGTTTTTCTTTCAGTTCCTCCACGTATTTATAGGATGAGATCACTTCTTCTGACGTCCCCTCTTCAGTCCAACTCCTCAACATGGCTTCCAACGGTTCTTTGATTGGACGACCAAACAGCAACGTAGCGGGTGGTAGTCCGGTTGAGCCATGAGGAACTTCCCGATAGGCAAAGAGTGCTGTTGGGATATATTCATCCCACCTATCAGGTTTTTCCTGCGCTAGTTTCCTGAGCATTGTCATCAACGTGCCGTTGAAACGCTCTACTTGTCCATTGGCTTGAGGGTGGTAAGGGCTGGTATGTATGTGGTTAGAGTGAAACACCCTAAATACCTCCTCCATGAGTTTTCCACAAAACTGGGATCTATTGTCCGTCAGAATTTGATCCGGAAAGCCTAATCTGGTAAAGGCCTCCATCAGTGCGTCCGCCACTATTTTCGAGTCAATCGTGGTCAACGGTATGGCTTCACCCCACATTGTACAGCAATCCACCATTGTGAGTATATACATGTTCCTCTTCCTAGTCCTGGGAAGTGGACCCACGATATCGATGGCTACCCTCTCGAAAGGAGAGTTCATGATGGGCATCTCACCCAACACCACCGGTGCTGTCCAGTGTTTCGGTGCCACTCTCTGGCACTCAGGGCATGACTTCACATACCGACGCACATCATCTGTCATTCCCGGCCAATAGTAATGGCAGGAAATCCGCTGCATGGTGGCGGCAATACCCATGTGTCCACAAAAGGAGATGGTATGCCCCATATGAAGAATCTGGTACCGGTGAGCTTTCGGGACGACCAACTGACCGTATAGGTTGTCTCCCCTTCCTGCTCTCCTGTAGAGTATCCTATTCTTCATGTAGTACTGCCCCCGTCCTGGTGGATCAGCACTTTTCTGCAGCTTTCTGTAGCAAGGACGTAAAGTATCATCCTCACTCTGGGCAGTTCGTAGCTCCCCCGGCATTGGGTTAGTCACAATTGCGTCTGCCTCTTCCGTTTTCGTCTGAGAGCGAGTCTGCATTGCTCCCATATGGATTCGCTCCCTGGGCATTCCAAGAAAGACATACCGGCTACCTAGGAATACTGGAAAAATGGGATCGGTCAATACAGCGGCCTTGATGGTGCCGGTGACGTACCGTGACCGAATCTCCACATTAGCAATAGGCAACTTCATGACTACAGCACTCTTCTGTGCAGGCTGTATCTCCATGGTTTCACCTGTGAATTGTTCTGGATGTACCAGATCCGCAGAAATCACGGCCTCCCCGTCCAGTCCTGTGTCGTATAAACACTCCACTTGACGACCGTTAACCTCTACCAATTCCACTACAGGTTGTTTTTCCTGGTCTGGAGTCTCTTCCTCGGCCTCGACCTGTTCGGTGGGCCCCACCTTAGGTTTCACGGGGCACACGACGAATTGAGTGTCTCCTGACTTTCCCCTGCAGTCAATAGCATTGTGCGTATTCGACTTGAATTGGTTGCTCCATTTCCCTGTCATAGATTTTCTAGTGCCAGACTTGAGTGAGCTCTCCTGGTGGCGAGCTTCCTTGTTGACCTTGGCATTTTCCTTGACAACCTCCTTGGAAGTCACTTGACATGCTGCGGAGTGAGGGTTCTTAGCCTTCGATTTGCAGTCCCTCGTATTGTGAGAGGGTGACTTACAAATTGAACACCACTTCTCCGACCACGGTCTTTTTGGTGTAGAGCTTGAAGTGCTCTTGCTTCCCTCCTTCTTCTTCTCTGAACTATCCTCTGATGTTTGCACATAAGGTTCCCACTTTTTTGTTCCTGAGTTTTTGGGTTTCTTCTTATCATGTTTCTCTTGACTTTTGGAGTTGGTGGAAAGGTTGTCCCCTGCCTCCCCATGTACCTCGACGAACCGTTCCGCTAATTTTGTCACGAGGTCAATACGTTCCTCTCCTTGTTCTCCCAGGAACGTCCTGCGAGGTTTAGACATTTGCTTCTTCAACTGGTCGACCACCATGAGCTCTTCCAGACTCTCATAGTCATGTGCGAACCCAGCCAAATCCATCCACTTATGGAGATAAGATTTTAGACGCAAACTGTAGGCGGCAAACAACTCCCCCGGTTCTCGTTTCGCTGCTCGAAATTTTTTCCGGTAGGTATGTGACGTAACCTCGAATCGTTTCAGCAGAGCCGTCTTTAATTCGTCGTAATTGTTCTCATGTCCTGGTGGCAGGCGAGAATAAACCTTGTAGCCTGTCCCGCGTAATCCCTGGGATAGCTTGAGATTCCATTTGTTACGCTCCAGAGCCATAGCAACAGATATTGCCTCGAAGCGTTGAAGGTACTGGTCAATCTTCTCTTTGTCCTCCTCGTAGACAGCTAACGGAAACTTCATATCATGGTACCCATGTCCACCTACTGATGTTGAGCCTGAGATGGATGAACCTCCAACTGCTCCCTCAGTTTCCCCATTAGATTGACTCTTCAACTCGAGTTCCCTCATCCGGTACTCGTGCTCCCTTTTCTGAGCTTCTTGTTCAGCTTCCAGTTTCCTAGCTGCTTGCTCAGCTTCCAATTTCTTAGCTTCTTGTTCCAACTCCATCCTTCTCAATTCCAACTCGGCCTTTCGATCTTCCCTTTCTGCTTGACGATACTCTCTCTCCACTTCCTGTATGTAATCCGTTAGAGCAGAACCCGACAATCCCATGTCTTCCCCCTTTGCCCTTAATTCTGCTGTGCTCAGTTTAGGGGTGGCCATTTTACAGAGAGGTAAGCTAGCAGGTCAAGTACAATATAACTGCAAATTACTATACAGATATATGATCAAGTACTATAAATCTAGATATTACCACACACAGCACATTCACTCAGTGACAAGAGTAGAATCAGGACCACAGACCATTGCAGACGTGTGAAGTAGGAACAGGTAAGATATTAGTCCTAACCCCTATCCACATTCACTCTAGCTGGATTCTCCAATATGATATCTCCGTTTTATAACTAAGGATCCCGTGTCAAAAGACCCCGTTGTTAGAAGATCCCACTGTCAAAGGATCCCACTTTCAGGAGATCTCGCTGTCCAAGGATTCCGTTTACGGAAGATCCCGCTGTCCAAAGATCCCGGACGAGCCCCCAATAATGTCGTGTCCTCCTTTAAAGTGTCGTCCCTGGAGTGAGGAGAGTCAACACCCACATTATAATAGTTTTCTTTCCTATCAATATCCTGGAGAACCCACCAGCTTCCGTCTAACACACTCCATCAGCCCATGGACACCTTTTCCTATCACTCTCTCACTGTCGTACTATGCCCCCTCTCATACTTCCCCAACGCAACATACTCAACAACTCTTGCTTCTAAAAATTAATAAAGATTAATTTATTAAAAGAAAAGTGTAACGTATATGAGACGTGTATGCGAAGAAAATGTGTGTCGTGTATTATAACATAAATGTATATGTCAGCCTTCAAAGTTCAGGATCATAGTGCACACATCATGGCAAGGATTACACGACATCACACGAGTCAGTACAATAGACCTCACCGAAGTCGTATCCTTCTCTCCAGACATGTCCTCCTCCAGGAGCTCTGATGACCATGAGATCTGAATCCCATGTAAATATATAAACCGTGGAAAATACTATTATTGTTCCTAACACAACGGTTCCTATTAGTTCTGTATTTTCACTCTTAAACAGTCAATGTATCTGGACAAAAATGGCTTGCTTTATTCACTAGATATAGTCTGAAAGTTCTGATTTCCTTGATACGTGGAACAACTACACTTCAATGTTTGGTTTCATCTAATGTGAATATCAGTTCCTACTGATCTAGTTCCACAGGGGCTGAACATCCATCACTTCAGGTGTGTTAACGATTGGTATGCACTCATGTAGGATACTTATACCATTAAGCTCCACCGAGCAATGTGTATTAACTTCTTCCGTTGTGAAAGTTGCTGGCCCATCTCTCTACATCATAATTTATCCGGGATCGGATTTTTCCTTGGTTCCGGGTTCTTCATTCCAACCTGAGGGAACCTTATGCAAAACCGCCTCATTCCGGGATGGCTACTACACTTTGCCATAACGACACATGCTAGTTAATATTCAATTAATCTAACACTGTAGAGCTCTCCCACAAACACGTCCATCATAATCCACGGTTTTGGTCAACACTGTTTCTCCCAATCATGGTTTGTGGCAAAACCTAAAATTGGTCACGTGACGGTATTCTTCCTGTCCAAACAGGTGTTATTTTGACATATCATTTATTGTCAAGAATCCCTTTTCCCTGGCTTAGTCACTGTCAAAGTTGTCATCACTTGTTTTGACCTACCCAACAAGCTAGCGAGTTACTGCATGATCCCAACAACAGTTTCCACAAACAACTGCCAATCTGCTGTCGAGGGGTGACAATCCCAGCCATCCTTCCGTTTTATGTCGGGAAATTCTCCATGACAGACGGACTGTTTTCTTCCGAGCTGAGTACTTCCGCTCTCAATCCAACCTGTTTATGAACTGTCAAAGCGATGTATGGACTCATCTCACTCCCGTCCAGATGTTCCCCTGTTGTCGACCCAATGTAACCCCGTGCAGCTGCAACTATTTACCGTCCTGGGGTTTTGACATCCGATTTGTTTTTTTTTTTGTTAGTAAAATAGTTGTCGCTGGCAGATAGTCCGTTTAATCAGAAAGCCTCTATAATAATCAACTGGTTAAACGCAAAGTTTTATTTTGTGACAATCAGATAGAAGACCACTCCGACACCTACTTTATCTGTTAAAGAACGACTATCTCCGCATATTAAGTTAAATTGCATTTAGCAATCCCAGTGTGAGTGCCAAGCAGCTAACATAGGGAGAAAAGAAAGACAGTTGTCAAATCGAGTCGCCGAATATAGTGGTAAAAGCACCTCCATGGAGCAAGCACGATAGGAGGCTTCTGATCATCAGATTTTTTCCCCCTCGCCGAATATTTCAGCGCCTTCACCTTCTTTACACTCTCAGGGTGGCGTACCCGTCAGAGTTATGACTCGGACTTTTTTCTCCTGTCGTACATATTCATCGAGACGTTTCCCTTGTCGACATCACTAAGTTATCAGTTATCAGTTATCAGTTGGGGTATTTTCGTTGCACTCCGGACATGTCCATAGGTGCTCAGATCCTCCCCCCCCCCCAGCATATGCATCAGCGTCCGGTGGCTAATAGTGCCAGTTCTGTGTTGGTCGACGAGGCACTTTGTTTTCCCGATGTACCTCTCGCGTCTGGCTATGACGATTCTTACTCCCAGGTCATTCATCCTGGACAGCGATGTGGAATCACTGACGTCAAAATCCTCTGTTCTCGCCAAATCTTTAAGGACGTTAATAACATCGGCACGATCCATGGGCTGGCCATCTACAGGGGGTGCAGAGCCAGCCAGTTTGTCAGCTCGTTCATTTCCCTCGACTCCCGCATTTCCCGGGACGAAGATGAAGGTGACTTTACGGACAACAGACTTCCGCAGCGATTCAGTCCACTGTCTACATACAGATCCAGCTTCGACCTTCTGAATCATGCTCATTGAATCACTTAGTACACACACGTTGGTATAATGCTGTGATTCCAGCCATATGAAAGCCTGTGTAACTGCCATCACCTCCATCGTCATGCTGCTCGTGGTCATAGAGTGGGCACCACTGGATTCTTGAACGGTTCGGCCCGCTGAACGGGCTGTAAATGCCCACGCACTTCTCTGCTGCTTTACAACAGATCCATCTGTATAGATGAGCACTTCGGGGCTATCTGAGTGTTCATAGATGAGCGCGTTAACCTCTGCATTGACAGCGGCAGGGTTCTGCTCTCTGCACCGTCTGTCGAGTGTGATAATGCAGGAGAAAGTGCACTTAAAGGCTGGAGGCAGTGGCACCCATTCCTTGCCGGGGTTGATACTGGTAAGACTGCAGACCTGTCTGACGACATCTTCCGCCCGACCCATCCATGATTTGCCCCTCTTTATCCTGTCACCCTTTTCTCTGAATATAGCGTCATGCAGAGGGTGCTGCTCATCTGCACTTATTTTTAAGTATGCACGAGCTCTCCAGATCTTGATCCTGTGTTCCATTGTCGGGAAGTCAAGGAGGTATCTCATTGCTACACAGCTGGTGTCTCTCGTACAGCCCAAAATGATGCGCATGGCTTCGTTTTGTACCTTTTCGAGTCTTCCAATCTGTGTAGGGCTGACAGTGAGGATGGCCAGGGCATACTCGATCCGTGAAAGTACAAGTCCTTGGAACAGAAGTATTAGCAGTCTTTGCTCGATATTGGCAGTCGCCATGACTCTCATTGCTTTCGAGCTTTCGTTATGACATAATCGACATGATCTCTGAAGGACAAGCTACGATCAAGCCTCACGCCAAAATATGTCATTGACTGGGTTCTACTCAAACTGCTCCCATCCACTAAGTATGCTTGCCAAGAACCCATCCCACCAATGGGGGAGAACATTAGTCACCCGGTGCATTTGCTAGCGTTGACACTGCACCCGTGACTGACCATGGGAAAACTAGCTTCTTTTCCCCGTCAGATGACTGCAGTCTTCTCCCCTGCCTTGTTGTATAGCTATGGCCTTATCAGTAGACGTCATTGCTGTCGTATTGCAGTCTTCGTGTTCCTTTCACGGTTTGTGGATCCTCCCTTCTGCACTCTCGCAGCGGAAGCCAGCTCCTCCTCTGGTGTCAACAACTTAGTTTAGACAGGCATACAGGGATTCTTCATTTGTACCGCACGATTATCAACTCGTAGGTGTACAAAGGGTAAATTCGCTTTATTGCGCACTGATTACAATTGGCTCCACGAGCTCGCATGAACATACATATATCATCAACACATCATCACATTCAATACATTTACAATACTGCTAAGCACAATCTCTATCTGTCCTAGCGTAAATCACTATACTACTGTGCCCTGAAAACTACACAATGGTCAGGGCAAATACATCGACCTGTCTCCTGAGCTGTCCAGTCCCGTCTGGCTAAACTTCGCAGCGTTGTCCAGCTGCGGACTTGTCAATCCTCGTGCGCCAGCACTATTACGTGCTCGGTTACCTCGCACGTAGTTCAGTAGCCTGTCACTAGTTATTGTACTCTAGCTAACGCTGTTTACGGGTACTTCCCGTGTTTATTGTCTCCTACTCTAACCTGGGAGTAAATCCCTGTCATGTCCTGCAGTGTCCTACTTATGACACGTGCGTGTCCTGTTGGATCACTGCTTAAGAGTTCTATCTTCTACTTCTGTCCCTTGAATCTCTATTCCCTGTTCAGGGATGTTATCTCTATCCTATCTTAGTCTTATCCCTAACTTATATCCTTCTGTTACTTCTGTCCTCAGCTTCTTGACACTGGGCTCTTTCTATTTAGACGTAGACCTAACCCTCGACCCTCACAATTGCTACGGGGCGTGGTCCTTGCGAGACGTACTGGTCCACCACAAGCGGTTGTTGCCGGCGCTTGGCTGCAGAGGTTCGACTGTGGATGACATATTCGATCTGTCTGATCACTACATCCAACTTGGGTTCCCCGTTCTTCCCTGGCGGGGTGGCTACCGGATTGGCACGGAACCGTAGATGTTTTTTCGGTCTTGTTAAGAGGTTGTAAGCTTCTGATGATGTTTCGGTGTTAATGAGGTTGTTTGCTTTTCTTGAGAGACAGTGGCTCACGTTGCAGGCAAAGTTGAGTAATTCATTTTTAATTCACCGCAAACAAAGGAATGCCGGGAGTTCCCGGGAAATCACATGACATCAGGGTGATTCAATAGCGGGGGAAAGGGTGTGCTGGTATACTGTGCAACTTGTGTACGGGAGTAGGGTTATTTGTGTGACGTGAACAACTCAGTGCAATAAAGAATCATATAAAATGAATGTATTGTCGATCTCTTCTGGTTGAGTGTGTGGTGGACTGCTAGACAGGTCGATGGATGCAATAAATGTTTCTGGCCTCGGAGGGCCCTCACTGTCATCGTAGTGTAAATCCATATCTTGTGCTACTTGTCTTAACTTGGGTATGTCCCATCAGTCTGAGCTAATCTTTAATGTATATGGGGGACGGTTTGCTAAGACAATGACATGCATGTTTGGGTACATCTTGCTGAAAACACATTGTCGACCGACCACGAAGTGATCCCGATATCCATATTCTGAAAATCCACGATCCCACCAGATCTAGGTCAGTGATAAAAATAGCTACCGCTTTGTTTGCGTTGAATTAAAAATGAAGTTACCCAAAGATTTTAATTAAAATTATTTACTGCGTATCTGCCATGTTTCATTTATGGAATGTTTGTAATTGTCCTGGTTAGTATCAGTTTACACAGCACTTTCTCTACACTGTCACTCAACTTGAACCACCAGACGCTGGAAACCGTTTCATATTATCCACACATGTTTATTGAGTGCACCCAGCCGTACTAGCAACCACGCTGGCAAAACCTAGCATTGTTCTATACGCAGCTGGTTCAGATCCTAGTCGTTAATTGTTTGTCGAGGGTACCTCTAGCTGTGCCAATCACGGCGTGTATTCCCTTGTCGATTGTTTCGATACGTCTAAACATAAGTGAGTCTCTGCCCAACATACTGACTAAATGTAACAACTTACAATAGGTACTCCTTCGAATAATTTATCACACTATGTCACACATCGCCGGTTTCCATGAAAATCATCGCACACACCTGACCACTCTCCTGGCAAGTTGCTCCGTCGCCATGACTTCTAGTAAGCATATAACACATTCTCTAATTGTAAGGGGGATCACTGTTTGGCTGCTTCGTAATTCAAGCGTGCACCACCGCCAAATATCTTGCAGGCTATTTGGTCAATCTTGTCAGGAAATAATGACGTTCCTGAAACCTTAACACTTATTGACAGTTCAAGCCCTGGGTCTTGAGTGACTTTCAAATGTACTTCTCTCCTGAGTTCAACCTTCAGTAGCTTGCCTGTCACGGGTATCATTTCTTGCAACATAAGAAGTAACTTTGACCAGTGCGGGTCCGTCCTCGGTACACCCAAGGAAGGGATCCAACTCCTATTTCGATAACTCTTCCGGTTTCTTCCCCTCCCCCCTCCCCCCGGAGCGCCTGCCTTCACTGGAGCTGTCTATTTGTTTTGCTATTAAGGGATCAAACTCATATTATGCTGGATATAAACTGGATTCATTCCCTTAGACAGTCCCTCAGTTCATATAACCACTTGTATCATGGCAATATCCTTGTCCCACCAAGCATTATGCTTGATTCATTGTCAGCAAGAGGTCTTCTCCGCTATCTCGCCCAGTATTTTGTGTGCCCGTAATCTTGCTTGTCCTTTCACAGGTAATTGTTTCAGCACGTTGTATGCAGAGTTGGTAACACAGCCTCTTGCGCCTATCCATCCATCCATCATGTGCCATGCCGGTAAGCGTGGGCGGTCATGTTCTGCCATCTCACTCGATCACCAGAGTCGTGGATCAGTTCCGTGTTTCTGTCTCGACCATGCCACAAGGCCAAGCCATCCAGATACTTGCTTCTAGGTCTTCCCCTTGGTCTGTTTCCCTCGATCTTACCAGTTGTCACCAAGTTCTCCAAATCATTTCTTCTCATAACATGTCCAAAAAATTGTGACTGTCTACGTCTAATGTCTCTGCGCCTATATCTACGGCTAATAGCCTGTCTATGTATCCTTCTTGTCTCAGGTTTGCGACCATATGACTTTATTTCTCTATCTTGTGGGCGTGCTGCTCCTCGACTCTTTTTACTCGAACGGAACAGTCAGCTCAATTATTACTAACTGCTGAGTCGACGGAGAACACGCCATAACTTCTGGAATTCCGCTGAGCATTTGCCATGCCCATGCAGGTCTACTGTCAGCTCCCAGTCTTCGGCGCCCCTGATTATGGATGGCAGGCTGTCAGGGCAGTCGATTCCGCTGTTCAGCTTGTTTCCAGCCTTTATGAAGCGTATCCACCAGGCCTTGACAACAGTCCCCCTTTTTTGCCCGGAGTGTAGCTACATTCACAATGGCTGCAGTTCGTTAAGAACCTAGTTATGCGCCAAATGAATCGGCCTTGCCCAAGTACCACCCTGAATGCAGACAGTACGTGTTCTACGGCCTGGGTCTTTTTGATTTGCGTGTTGCTACACAGGGAACATGTTGGGTAGACGGATATACCCCATCTGGCCAGGTTAGCAGCTGATGGCAGGAGATCTTACAGTGATCTGACCACGAAGCTTATACTCAACGACGGCAAGCGCCATATGTAGTTCCACGAGAAGGACGTCTGCCGAGTTCCCTACACTGACACCCACGGATCTTGCTGAGGCTGCTGCCCAGTTTTCTGTAATGGCTTGTTGTCCTCTCCTTCACGAATTTCCTGGACCACCATGCCACTGTTCTGCCTGGCTGACGCTTTTGATCATCACAACGAGTAGTTTCGGTGGCCAAAGCCTTGTCTGTTGGCCGAGTGTACTCCATAACTTCCATTAACTGGAGCAAATCTTGCGTGATTCGACTACCTCATCAGCCCTCCACTTTTTCCCATCCTGACAGCTGGACGGGAGCTGCGGACTGTTCCATCTTGAGACTCACGCAGACTCATGGCAAACCTGGCTTGTCCAACTTTATATTCCTCGACTATGGATTTGAACGATAGCAGGAGATTGGACTTCTTTGATTACAACGCAACGTTCACATAACTGGTGGCACTGCAAGCCATTCCCTTGCGTCTTTGCTGACGTTTCATTCTGTCGCCTTACCTTGCTCGTGCACACGTCGTTGATGTGTACAAACCATAGCAGCTTCAGGCTCTTGTATGAACAGGAGCCACCAGATCGTGAACTTTCCGATGAGTCTACTCTTATCACTAGTGTGAGTGAAAAAATAAACAAAAAAAGAAAGAAAGACAAGAGGAAATTAATCAATCTTCAAAGATTCATGTATAGTCAAATAGCTATAAAACACCCTCCGCGTCAATTTCTCAACATTTCATATACTGTAGCCATAACGTTAACATAGAAACATCGTTGCTTATTTGTATTTGACAAACAGTAAGCGATCGTTCAAATGTAGTGAGGCTTTAGTAATTAGGTGGTTCCAGACAATTGTATGTAAACAGAAAAAAAATTAGAACATTTAAAATGTGAAATGACCTTGGAGATAACAAATGCTACCTCGACCAATACAAATGACTATGCGTGTTAAGTGTTTTAGCAGACTTCAGCCGACGTATTCACGTTATATGATGTATAACTGCATTATGCGCCAGACAGGGTGCAGCGAAATATGTCAGGCAATAAATAGCGCACGACCTTGTTTGTGTTTTATGTGTTTAAAGTATCGAATTGGTCTATCCTTAAATGTGTGTATAGCAGCAGTCACTAGTGCACAGACAATATGCCTCTGCAGGACAATATTATAAGCAGATAATATCCTAGTCTATTGAAACTAGAAACGAAACAACACGGGCGAAATCACAGCAGCGATGAATTAGGCAACTACAGTGTGTGGTTGCAGGAATCAAGAGGACAGATCAACTGGAAGAAAGTTTCATTGACGCGGTTCTCTATGGTCAATGCGGCTAAGACAGCTGGTGATAAACCCATCAACATAACAAACGCAATGAAATATCTCCGCATCACTAAAATTAGGGAGTCTCTGTGGCGAAGTGGTCAAGCCGTTTGACTCGTGATCCGAAGGTTGTGGGTTCGATTCCGGGCCGCGTCCTTCGGTTTACGACTTAAATGTTTCGGAGACTCCTGTGGGTCGTCGCTTAAAGCTACGGAGTTCGTGCTTTGTGCGACGCTTTCCGTGCTGCGGAAAGAGACCGAGCCATATGGGATAAAACCCGGTGCAATGAAGTCGACCCTGTCGACTTTTAAGCGACTTGTAATACAAGATTCGCGTAGGCAATGTCATAATCAGAACTAGAAAAGGATTGGCAACGCTGAAGGTGATGCAGCTGCCGAAATTGAACAAATCCTTCTCTACCGGGAACTTGTGTTATGCCCCACGGGCTACAATCACTGCCCAAAAGGCCAAGCTAGAAAGATAGCAAAATAAAGCTGTGAGGGTCTTACTCGGCTGCACAGAAAACAACATCCAGTGAGTGGCCATGCGATACGTCTTTGATTCGCCGACGATAGTACAGTCGAGTTCACTTAAGTCGAACTCGGATAAGTAGAATTTCGCTTAAGTCGACGTTATTGGTTTGGTCCCCGCCATTATACTTCTTTATCATTGTATAAAAAGTCCCGATAAGTCGAATTCGGTTAACTCGAATTTTCGGATTAGTCGAACATAAAAAGCAATACCGACTATATAAGTGTTCACGTCTAAGTCGAACTGTTCATTTCAAAGCAATTGTTTCGCGAAAGAATTATGTTTAGTCAGCCCGGAGAACAACAATCTATACGACACATACGATATCTCGCTAAATATCAACAATGGCGGCTAGTGGACGAAAGCTTACTACTTTAACTTTAAAAAGAAAGATTGAGCTGTTGGAAGAGGTTGAACATAGTGGGAAGATGAAAGTAAATATAGCTAGAGAATTTCGTATTCCAACATCGACACTTTCCGGCATATTAAAGCATAAAGACCGCTACAGAAACTTGTTTTTTGACTTTCAAATCGACAGTGGCAGACAGCTAGCTAGAAGGTCTAGAAGAACTGCCGCGTGTGATTTTGTTGATGCTGCCCTTTTAAAATGGTTCACTGTGCTTAGATCGGCAAATGTACCAGTAAATGGGCCTTTACGTATTGCGAAAGCAGAAGAATTTGCACGTCTTGGAGGTCAAACAGTTTTGAATTGTAGTGCTAGCTGGTTGGATCGTTTCAAAAAACGACATTGCGTCACGTACAAGAATGTGTGTGGAGAGAAACAGTCGACGAAACAACGACTCGCTCATGGATAGAAGACGTGCTCAGACCTGCTTTAGCTAAATATAATTCTGCGGATGTATTTAATGCCGATGAAACTGGATTATTTTGGAGACTGTTACCTGATAAAACATTTTCTTTCAAAATGAAAAGTCAAAACAGGCCGTGGGAAGACATTTTTCATAAGTAAAGAAGCAAAGCAAAATCACAGACTTTTTCTTTAATTAATTTGGACATTTACAAAATTACACATTTCAACATTTCTGATATTGTATTGCTATGTATGTGTTCACTAACTGTGTTTCCTAAGTGATACAATAATTTTACTCAATGCTACTGCATGGTATTAGTGTAAATTAGTGTAAAGGTGTGCAGTCTGGATAAGTTGAATTTCTGATAAGTAGAACAAATTCCTTCGGCCCCTGTGACTTCTACTTATCCAGACTCCACTGTACTAGGCATAAAGCTGAACAGATTAACAATTACATGCGATTATCAGAGGTCAAAAGAAATGGATAAAGTGGTCGCTTCTGGATGGCCGAGACTGTAGAGGTTTAATCAACCGGATTTGAGAAGAATGGACTGAAATACTACTAGATATGAAACGTACTCATAGATGTTATTAAACTAGAGATTTGCTGCAGAGTTCAGTGGCTTGCATCGGCCGACATTAAGTTAGGGGGACGCTGCACAACAATATTCACCTGCAGACGAAAAATTCCATACAGATGGGTCACTGAAGACCGGTTCACAATGGCGTGAAAAGAGGTTCTACCTTGGACATTGCAAAGACACAGAGATTAACTTTAACATTTTCTTTAGTAACATGAGTTATTATTGATACAATTGCTGTTTTTACTCCCGAGAAATAAGTAAAACAAATTATGGATGCAATGCCTTCTGTAGATGTTCATGTCATTAACTGTTTTCACCTCATTATTACAAGTTGAAAAATGGGCGTTGGTCACCTTGACACCAATGTCCTTTACCTTCCTGTCACTTGTGATGCTAATCAAATCTAACGGAGCTTCCTGCTACGTGTTAGTCTGTATACTAATCTTTTCTTACATCAACTCCACACTTCCAGTACCAATCTGTATACTATCTTTCGTTGTGCCTTACATCAACTCCACACTTCCAGTACAAACCTGTATACTATCTTTCATTGTGTCTTACATCAACTCCACACTTCCAGTACCAACCTGTATACTATCTTTCATTGTGTCTTACATCAACTCCACACTTCCAGTACCAACCTGTATACTATCTTTTATTGTGTCTTACATCACCTCCACACTTCCAGTACCAAACTGCATACTACATTTCATTGTGTCTTACATCAACTCCACACTTCCAGTACCAACCTGTATACTATCTTTCATTGTGTCTTACATCAACTCCACACTTCCAGTACCAGCCTGTATACTATCTTTCATTGTGTCTTACATCAACTCCACATTTCCAGTACCAACCTGTATACTATCTTTCATTGTGTCTTACATCAACTCCACACTTCCAGTACCAACCTGTATACTATCTTTCATTGTGTCTTACATCAACTCCACACTTCCAGTACCAGCCTGTATACTATCTTTCATTGTGTCTTACATCAACTCCACACTTCCAGTACCAACCTGTATACTATCTTTCATTGTGTCTTACATCAACTCCACACTTCCAGTACCAACCTGTATACTATCTTTCATTGTGTCTTACATCAACTCCACACTTCCAGTACCAACCTGTATACTATCTTTTATTGTGTCTTACATCACCTACACACTTCCAGTACCAACCTGTATACCATCTTTCATTGTGTCTTACATCAACTCCACACTTCCAGTACCAACCTGTATACTATCTTTTATTGTGTCTTACATCACCTCCACACTTCCAGTACCAAACTGTATACTATCTTTTATTGTGTCTTACATCACCTCCACACTTCCAGTACCAACCTGTGTACTATCTTTCATTGTGTCTTACATCACCTCCACACTTACAGTACCAGCCTGTATACCATCTTTCATTGTGTCTTACATCAACTCCACACTTCCAGTACCAACCTGTATACTATCTTTTATTGTGTCTTACATCACCTCCACACTTCCAGTACCAACCTGTATACTATCTTTCATTGTGTCTTACATCACCTCCACACTTACAGTACCAACCTGTATACTATCTTTTATTGTGTCTTACATCACCTCCACACTTCCAGTACCAACCTGTATACTATCTTTTATTGTGTCTTACATCACCCTCCACACTTACAGTACCAACCTGTATACTATCTTTTATTGTGTCTTACATCACCTCCACACTTCCAGTACCAACCTGTATACTATCTTTCATTGTGTCTTACATCACCTCCACACTTACAGTACCAACCTGTATACTATCTTTTATTGTGTCTTACATCACCTCCACACTTACAGTACCAACCTGTATACTATCTTTTATTGTGTCTTACATCACCTTCACACTTCGAGTACCAACCTGTATACTATCTTTCATTGTGTCTTACATCACCTCAACACTTACAGTACCAACCTGTATACTATCTTTCATTGTGTCTTACATCAACTCCACACTTCCAGTACCAACCTGTATACTATCTTTCATTGTGTCTTACATCACCTCCACACTTACAGTACCAACCTGTATACTATCTTTTATTGTGTCTTACATCACCTCCACACTTACAGTACCAACCTGTATACTATCTTTTATTGTGTCTTACATCACCTCCACACTTCCAGTACCAACCTGTATACTATCTTTCATTGTGTCTTACATCACCTCCACACTTACAGTACCAACCTGTATACTATCTTTTATTGTGTCTTACATCACCTCCACACTTCCAGTACCAACCTGTATACTATCTTTCATTGTGTCTTACATCACCTCCACACTTACAGTACCAACCTGTATACTATCTTTTATTGTGTCTTACATCACCTCCACACTTACAGTACCAACCTGTATACTATCTTTTATTGTGTCTTACATCACCTTCACACTTCGAGTACCAACCTGTATACTATCTTTCATTGTGTCTTACATCACCTCCACACTTACAGTACCAACCTGTATACTATCTTTCATTGTGTCTTACATCAACTCCACACTTCCAGTACCAACCTGTATACTATCTTTCATTGTGTCTTACATCACCTCCACACTTACAGTACCAACCTGTATACTATCTTTTATTGTGTCTTACATCACCTCCACACTTACAGTACCAACCTGTATACTATCTTTTATTGTGTCTTACATCACCTCCCACACTTCCAGTACCAACCTGTATACTATCTTTCATTGTGTTTTACATCACCTCCACACTTACAGTACCAAACTGTATACTATCTTTCATTGTGTCTTACATCAACACCACACTTCCAGTACCAACCTGTATACAATCTTTCATTGTGTCTTATATCACCTCCACACTTACAGTACCAACCTGTATACTATCTTTCATTGTGTCTTACATCAACACCACACTTCCAGTACCAACCTGTATACTATCTTTCATTGTGTCTTACATCACCTCCACACTTACAGTACCAACCTGTATACTATCTTTCATTGTGTCTTACATCAACACCACACTTCCAGTACCAACCTGTATACCATCTTTCATTGTGTCTTACATCAACTCCACACTTCCAGTACCAACCTGTATACTATCTTTTATTGTGTCTTACATCACCTCCACACTTCCAGTACCAACCTGTATACCATCTTTCAGTGTGTCTTACATCAACTCCACACTTCCAGTACCAACCTGTATACTATCTTTTATTGTGTCTTACATCACCTCCACACTTCCAGTACCAACCTGTATACTATCTTTCATTGTGTCTTACATCACCTCTACACTTACCGTACCAGCCTGTATACCATCTTTCATTGTGTCTTACGTCAACTCCACACTTCCAGTACCAACCTGTATACTATCTTTTATTGTGTCTTACATCACCCTCCACACTTCCAGTACCAACCTGTATACTATCTTTCATTGTGTCTTACATCACCTCCACACTTACAGTACCAACCTGTATACTATCTTTATTGTGTCTTACATCACCTCCACACTTCCAGTACCAACCTGTATACTATCTTTTATTGTGTCTTACATCACCTCCACACTTACAGTACCAACCTGTATACTATCTTTCATTGTGTCTTACATCACCTCCACACTTACAGTACCAACCTGTATACTATCTTTTATTGTGTCTTACATAACCTCCACACTTACAGTACCAACCTGTATACTATCTTTTATTGTGTCTTACATCACCTCCACACTTCGAGTACCAACCTGTATACTATCTTTCATTGTGTCTTACATCACCTCCACACTTATAGTACCAACCTGTATACTATCTTTCATTGTGTCTTACATCAACTCCACACTTCCAGTACCAACCTGTATACTATCTTTCATTGTGTCTTACATCAACTCCACACTTCCAGTACCAACCTGTATACTATCTTTCATTGTGTCTTACATCACCTCCACACTTACAGTACCAAACCTGTATACTATCTTTTATTGTGTCTTACATCACCTCCACACTTCCCAGTACCAACCTGTATACTATCTTTTATTGTGTCTTACATCACCTCCACACTTCCAGTACCAACCTGTATACTATCTTTCATTGTGTCTTACATCACCTCCACACTTACAGTACCAACCTGTATACTATCTTTCATTGTGTCTTACATCAACACCACACTTCCAGTACCAACCTGTATACTATCATCATTGTGTCTTACATCAACACCACACTTCCAGTACCAACCTGTATACTATCTTTTATTGTGTCTTACATCACCTCCACACTTCCAGTACCAAACTGCATACTACATTTCATTGTGTCTTACATCAACTCACACTTCCAGTACAACCTGTATACTATCTTTCATTGTGTCTTACATCAACTCCACACTTCCAGTACCAGCCTGTATACTATCTTTCATTGTGTCTTACATCAACTCCACATTTCCAGTACCAACCTGTATACTATCTTTCATTGTGTCTTACATCAACTCCACACTTCCAGTACCAACCTGTATACTATCTTTCATTGTGTCTTACATCAACTCCACACTTCCAGTACCAGCCTGTATACTATCTTTCATTGTGTCTTACATCAACTCCACACTTCCAGTACCAACCTGTATACTATCTTTTATTGTGTCTTACATCACCTTCACACTTCGAGTACCAACCTGTATACTATCTTTCATTGTGTCTTACATCACCTCCACACTTACAGTACCAACCTGTATACTATCTTTCATTGTGTCTTACATCAACTCCACACTTCCAGTACCAACCTGTATACTATCTTTCATTGTGTCTTACATCACCTCCACACTTACAGTACCAACCTGTATACTATCTTTTATTGTGTCTTACATCACCTCCACACTTACAGTACCAACCTGTATACTATCTTTTATTGTGTCTTACATCACCTCCACACTTCCAGTACCAACCTGTATACTATCTTTCATTGTGTTTTACATCACCTCCACACTTACAGTACCAAACTGTATACTATCTTTCATTGTGTCTTACATCAACACCACACTTCCAGTACCAACCTGTATACAATCTTTCATTGTGTCTTATATCACCTCCACACTTACAGTACCAACCTGTATACTATCTTTCATTGTGTCTTACATCAACACCACACTTCCAGTACCAACCTGTATACTATCTTTCATTGTGTCTTACATCACCTCCACACTTACAGTACCAACCTGTATACTATCTTTCATTGTGTCTTACATCAACACCACACTTCCAGTACCAACCTGTATACCATCTTTCATTGTGTCTTACATCAACTCCACACTTCCAGTACCAACCTGTATACTATCTTTTATTGTGTCTTACATCACCTCCACACTTCCAGTACCAACCTGTATACCATCTTTCAGTGTGTCTTACATCAACTCCACACTTCCAGTACCAACCTGTATACTATCTTTATTGTGTCTTACATCACCTCCACACTTCCAGTACCAACCTGTATACTATCTTTCATTGTGTCTTACATCACCTCTACACTTACCGTACCAGCCTGTATACCATCTTTCATTGTGTCTTACGTCAACTCCACACTTCCAGTACCAACCTGTATACTATCTTTTATTGTGTCTTACATCACCTCCACACTTCCAGTACCAACCTGTATACTATCTTTCATTGTGTCTTACATCACCTCCACACTTACAGTACCAACCTGTATACTATCTTTTATTGTGTCTTACATCACCTCCACACTTCCAGTACCAACCTGTATACTATCTTTTATTGTGTCTTACATCACCTCCACACTTACAGTACCAACCTGTATACTATCTTTCATTGTGTCTTACATCACCTCCACACTTACAGTACCAACCTGTATACTATCTTTTATTGTGTCTTACATAACCTCCACACTTACAGTACCAACCTGTATACTATCTTTTATTGTGTCTTACATCACCTCCACACTTCGAGTACCAACCTGTATACTATCTTTCATTGTGTCTTACATCACCTCCACACTTATAGTACCAACCTGTATACTATCTTTCATTGTGTCTTACATCAACTCCACACTTCCAGTACCAACCTGTATACTATCTTTCATTGTGTCTTACATCAACTCCACACTTCCAGTACCAACCTGTATACTATCTTTCATTGTGTCTTACATCACCTCCACACTTACAGTACCAACCTGTATACTATCTTTTATTGTGTCTTACATCACCTCCACACTTCCAGTACCAACCTGTATACTATCTTTTATTGTGTCTTACATCACCTCCACACTTCCAGTACCAACCTGTATACTATCTTTCATTGTGTCTTACATCACCTCCACACTTACAGTACCAACCTGTATACTATCTTTCATTGTGTCTTACATCAACACCACACTTCCAGTACCAACCTGTATACTATCATCATTGTGTCTTACATCAACACCACACTTCCAGTACCAACCTGTATACTATCTTTTATTGTGTCTTACATCACCTCCACACTTCCAGTACCAAACTGCATACTACATTTCATTGTGTCTTACATCAACTCCACACTTCCAGTACCAACCTGTATACTATCTTTCATTGTGTCTTACATCAACTCCACACTTCCAGTACCAGCCTGTATACTATCTTTCATTGTGTCTTACATCAACTCCACATTTCCAGTACCAACCTGTATACTATCTTTCATTGTGTCTTACATCAACTCCACACTTCCAGTACCAACCTGTATACTATCTTTCATTGTGTCTTACATCAACTCCACACTTCCAGTACCAGCCTGTATACTATCTTTCATTGTGTCTTACATCAACTCCACACTTCCAGTACCAACCTGTATACTATCTTTCATTGTGTCTTACATCAACTCCACACTTCCAGTACCAACCTGTATACTATCTTTCATTGTGTCTTACATCAACTCCACACTTCCAGTACCAACCTGTATACTATCTTTTATTGTGTCTTACATCACCTACACACTTCCATTACCAACCTGTATACCATCTTTCATTGTGTCTTACATCAACTCCACACTTCCAGTACCAACCTGTATACTATCTTTTATTGTGTCTTACATCACCTCCACACTTCCAGTACCAAACTGTATACTATCTTTTATTGTGTCTTACATCACCTCCACACTTCCAGTACCAACCTGTGTACTATCTTTCATTGTGTCTTACATCACCTCCACACTTACAGTACCAGCCTGTATACCATCTTTCATTGTGTCTTACATCAACTCCACACTTCCAGTACCAACCTGTATACTATCTTTTATTGTGTCTTACATCACCTCCACACTTCCAGTACCAACCTGTATACTATCTTTCATTGTGTCTTACATCACCTCCACACTTACAGTACCAACCTGTATACTATCTTTTATTGTGTCTTACATCACCTCCACACTTCCAGTACCAACCTGTATACTATCTTTTATTGTGTCTTACATCACCTCCACACTTACAGTACCAACCTGTATACTATCTTTTATTGTGTCTTACATCACCTCCACACTTCCAGTACCAACCTGTATACTATCTTTCATTGTGTCTTACATCACCTCCACACTTACAGTACCAACCTGTATACTATCTTTTATTGTGTCTTACATCACCTCCACACTTACAGTACCAACCTGTATACTATCTTTTATTGTGTCTTACATCACCTTCACACTTCGAGTACCAACCTGTATACTATCTTTCATTGTGTCTTACATCACCTCAACACTTACAGTACCAACCTGTATACTATCTTTCATTGTGTCTTACATCAACTCCACACTTCCAGTACCAACCTGTATACTATCTTTCATTGTGTCTTACATCACCTCCACACTTACAGTACCAACCTGTATACTATCTTTTATTGTGTCTTACATCACCTCCACACTTACAGTACCAACCTGTATACTATCTTTTATTGTGTCTTACATCACCTCCACACTTCCAGTACCAACCTGTATACTATCTTTCATTGTGTCTTACATCACCTCCACACTTACAGTACCAACCTGTATACTATCTTTTATTGTGTCTTACATCACCTCCACACTTCCAGTACCAACCTGTATACTATCTTTCATTGTGTCTTACATCACCTCCACACTTACAGTACCAACCTGTATACTATCTTTTATTGTGTCTTACATCACCTCCACACTTACAGTACCAACCTGTATACTATCTTTTATTGTGTCTTACATCACCTTCACACTTCGAGTACCAACCTGTATACTATCTTTCATTGTGTCTTACATCACCTCCACACTTACAGTACCAACCTGTATACTATCTTTCATTGTGTCTTACATCAACTCCACACTTCCAGTACCAACCTGTATACTATCTTTCATTGTGTCTTACATCACCTCCACACTTACAGTACCAACCTGTATACTATCTTTTATTGTGTCTTACATCACCTCCACACTTACAGTACCAACCTGTATACTATCTTTTATTGTGTCTTACATCACCTCCACACTTCCAGTACCAACCTGTATACTATCTTTCATTGTGTCTTACATCACCTCCACACTTACAGTACCAAACTGTATACTATCTTTCATTGTGTCTTACATCAACACCACACTTCCAGTACCAACCTGTATACAATCTTTCATTGTGTCTTATATCACCTCCACACTTACAGTACCAACCTGTATACTATCTTTCATTGTGTCTTACATCAACACCACACTTCCAGTACCAACCTGTATACTATCTTTCATTGTGTCTTACATCACCTCCACACTTACAGTACCAACCTGTATACTATCTTTCATTGTGTCTTACATCAACACCACACTTCCAGTACCAACCTGTATACCATCTTTAATTGTGTCTTACATCAACTCCACACTTCCAGTACCAACCTGTATACTATCTTTTATTGTGTCTTACATCACCTCCACACTTCCAGTACCAACCTGTATACCATCTTTCAGTGTGTCTTACATCAACTCCACACTTCCAGTACCAACCTGTATACTATCTTTTATTGTGTCTTACATCACCTCCACACTTCCAGTACCAACCTGTATACTATCTTTCATTGTGTCTTACATCACCTCTACACTTACAGTACCAGCCTGTATACCATCTTTCATTGTGTCTTACGTCAACTCCACACTTCCAGTACCAACCTGTATACTATCTTTTATTGTGTCTTACATCACCTCCACACTTCCAGTACCAACCTGTATACTATCTTTCATTGTGTCTTACATCACCTCCACACTTACAGTACCAACCTGTATACTATCTTTTATTGTGTCTTACATCACCTCCACACTTCCAGTACCAACCTGTATACTATCTTTTATTGTGTCTTACATCACCTCCACACTTACAGTACCAACCTGTATACTATCTTTCATTGTGTCTTACATCACCTCCACACTTACAGTACCAACCTGTATACTATCTTTTATTGTGTCTTACATCACCTCCACACTTACAGTACCAACCTGTATACTATCTTTTATTGTGTCTTACATCACCTCCACACTTCGAGTACCAACCTGTATACTATCTTTCATTGTGTCTTACATCACCTCCACACTTATAGTACCAACCTGTATACTATCTTTCATTGTGTCTTACATCAACTCCACACTTCCAGTACCAACCTGTATACTATCTTTCATTGTGTCTTACATCAACTCCACACTTCCAGTACCAACCTGTATACTATCTTTCATTGTGTCTTACATCACCTCCACACTTACAGTACCAACCTGTATACTATCTTTTATTGTGTCTTACATCACCTCCACACTTCCAGTACCAACCTGTATACTATCTTTTATTGTGTCTTACATCACCTCCACACTTCCAGTACCAACCTGTATACTATCTTTCATTGTGTCTTACATCACCTCCACACTTACAGTACCAACCTGTATACTATCTTTCATTGTGTCTTACATCAACACCACACTTCCAGTACCAACCTGTATACTATCTTCATTGTGTCTTACATCAACACCACACTTCCAGTACCAACCTGTATACTATCTTTCATTGTGTCTTACATCACCTCCACACTTACAGTACCAACCTGTATACTATCTTTTATTGTGTCTTACATCACCTCCACACTTACAGTACCAACCTGTATACTATCTTTCATTGTGTCTTACATCAACACCACACTTCCAGTACCAACCTGTATACTATCTTTCATTGTGTCTTACATCAACACCACACTTCCAGTACCAACCTGTATACTATCTTTCATTGTGTCTTACATCAACACCACACTTCCAGTACCAACCTGTATACTATCTTTCATTGTGTCTTACATCAACACCACACTTCCAGTACCAACCTGTATACTATCTTTCATTGTGTCTTACATCAACACCACACTTCCAGTACCAACCTGTATACTATCTTTCATTGTGTCTTACATCAACACCACACTTCCAGTACCAACCTGTATACTATTTTTCATTGTGTCTTACATAAACACCACACTTCCAGTACCAACCTGTATACTATCTTTCATTGTGTCTTACATCACCTCCACACTTACAGTACCAACCTGTATACCATCTTTCATTGTGTCTTACATCAACTCCACACTTCCAGTACCAACCTGTATACTATCTTTTATTGTGTCTTACATCACCTCCACACTTCCAGTACCAACCTGTATACTATCTTTCATTGTGTCTTACATCAACTCCACACTTCCAGTACCAACCTGTATACTATCTTTCATTGTGTCTTACATCAACTCCACACTTCCAGTACCAACCTGTATACTATCGTTCATTGTTTCTTACATCAACACCACAATTCCAGTACCAACCTGTATACTATCTTTCATTGTGTCTTACATCAACTCCACACTTACAGTAACAGCCGGTATATTACTGTTCATTATGCCTTGCATCAAATCCACATTTCCAATGACAGCTTGTTTATTATTCTACATTGGCTTACATCAAGTCCACACTTCCAGTATCAGCCTGCTTTCCTTTTTGCATTGCCTTGCATCAGGCCCACACTTTCAGTACCAGCCTTTTTACTAGTTTGCATTGTGTCTTGCATCAACTCTACACTTCTTGTACCAGCCTGTATACTACCAGGATCTGCAACATTTAGTAGATGCGGTTGTTACACACAGTGAACAACTAAGGTTAGAATTAAACTGTAAGAAGACAGATTATGGTCGTCACTAAGAAGAAGGAAACACCACAATGCAATATACAAATAAATGGGAATATTCTTAAACAAGTGAAGTTATCTCGGAACAGTCATAAAATGTGATGGGAGATGCCTTGAAAAGATTATAACAAGAATCGCCATGGCGAAGGCAGCCTTTTGCAAGATGAAAACCATCTACGAATGAACAGATGGAATTTGCAACGAGAAAAAGAGTATTGAGGTGTTACATAGAACCAATGTTTTTGTATGGACGTGAAGCGTGGACAATGCGCGGGGAGACAGCGTTCGCAGTCTGGCGTCATCACAGTGGAATATATACAAATAGCTGAAAATTATCTGATGGCTGTGGAAATGTAGTTTCTGAGAAAAATGCAAAGAATACCATAGATGTATAGAAACACCAAATACCAAGTCCTACAAGAAACAAATGAAAATCGTAAACTGATTAGAGAAATTAGACATAGACAGTGAAAATATTTGGTCATGTTGTGAGAAGAAATAAACTGGAGACCTTGATGACAACAGGTAATATAATTGGAAGAGACCAAGGGGCAGAATAGTAAATACCTGGATGGTTTTGCCACGTGGCATGGTCGAGACAAGAACACAGAACTGATCTACGACGCTGGTGATCGAGTGAGATGGAGAAACGTCTAGAGAAATTAGACGTAGACAGTTAAAATATTTGCTCACGTTGTGAGAAGAAATAAATTGGAGACCTTGATGACAACTGGTAATATAATTGGGAAGAGACCAAGGGGCAGAGTAGTAAATACCTGGATGGCTTTGCCACGTGGCATGGTCGAGACAAGAACACAGAACTGATCTACGACGCTGGTGATCGAGTGAGATGGAGAAACATGACCGCTCACGATTATCGGCGTGATACATGATGATGATGTCTATAACCTTTTATTGTGTCTGGCACCAACTCCACCATTCCAGTGCCAGCCAGTATATTATCTTTCGTTGTGTCTTACATATAAGCCCACACTTCCAGTACAAGCCTCCAACATTTTAATGCTTGAAACGAATGCTGCAGTTTGGATAAATATAGAAACATTACTCAAACATTCGGTGCAGTACTTTAACACCGAGTATCTGAAATACAAACACGGAAACGCAAATCTCGTCACGTGTCTGAAATGTAACCTAAACAGTAGCCATTAAATGACCATTTGATTAACTTTCACGATTGTAATAAACTAATAACCTCATGTCTTACTCATCCGCAGTCAACACTGGGGGGATACAGTGCTGTGGACAACAAGGAAAACACTTATTCGTGCCGTAAGTCAGCAACATAACGTTACAAATAACATTAATAACATCTAGTACAGTTATTCATTCATTTGTTCTGATCGGCATTATGGAGGTTTTTATAATTGTCCTGGCCCTCCATGCCTAAAATGGATATCAGCAAAGACCATAAGAAAGAGAGGCGTTTTGCTACGCACATCATTCACTGAGTACGGAATATATAAAAATAGTGGTCTAACAGCAGATGTCCACTTTTATAAGAATGAAGGCGTGTAAAAGTAACTTTAGCAACATTCTCTCAATTGCTTTTTAATTACAGGACTTTGCCGTAGGGCTAGGACCCGAAATTGACGTCAACGAAAGTACACAAAGGATTCTAGAAGCCGAAAGCTCAGAGAAACTAAGTGAGGAGTTGTCAACAGAGAGAAACGTCATTCTGACGTCACCAAACAACAGACAGAGACTTTCTTGGAGTTTGGAATGGCAGGCTGTGCTGAACTTATCAAGACATGCGAACTGGCGAACTAATGGGTTTACATGAACAAAGTGGCTGGAATATGAGTGGAAGATATGATAACACACTCATATAAGATGATGATCATAATGAATGAACCAGCTGCTGAGGAATTTTGAGGGAATTCAGAAGCGGCGAGAAATAGACTTAGAAGAGATTGAGAGAAGGTCATCCACGGACATGTAATGTAAGTCAGAACTGCATCAATGTTCAACGGTAAGAGATAGCCGTAATATTATATATATTTCATGATATAGTTACCGAACGCCCTGTAACTCTCTAGGCACAGTAAAGTTGGAAGTATGTAGTTGTTACTAAGCAAATCCGATGAGCTGTGAGAGAAAATAAACAGCGTTTGATGTTCGATTACTCAAGTCCGCGACTCGATCTTATTTCTTCTTTGCGTTTTCAAAAACCAACGGTGCTGTTGCAGTTTTGTTAAAGAGCTAGCCAACATTTACATTATCCATGTTAAACGTTCAAGAGTTATGTGACAGCAGCGTCTTGGCAGACCTGCATGGTTGGAGACCTCTTCAAAAAAACAAAACAAGAAAAATCCAACGGCACCTTGTTCCAGTCTGTAGGTAAATTCTAAGCGGAGATAGTAAAATTTGTAATTCAGTTTATCATTTAATGTGAACAAAGAGCAAAATACGATTCTGACCCTTAGACAAAGTGTGACATACCTACACACTCACACTCCTGTTGGTAACACAGACGCCAAGAGAGACTAAACCTGCCGATGTCTAACTAAAGGAAAAATAACTGCTACCAGTTTACACACACACGCACACACACACACACACACACACACACATATATATATATATATATATATATATATATATATATATATATATATATATATATATATATATATATATATATATATATATACGCACACACACACCCGCACAAACAGATATATACACCTCCACATCGTTCTGTGATGACGACAGACTGTGAGAGGCAGCCAGCGTAGATACATTTTGACCAGAGATTTCGCCTAATAGGTTTTCCAAAAATAATCGAATCCGACCGTGTAGAGTGATGAAAAATTACACATAAATACTACACTCGATACATAAAGCCCATAAGCGGACACTCTCCCGCTGTTTATACTTCACCTAGACACCACAAGTACAAGAGGACCATGATGAGATGAGACGACTACAATAGATGTTAAATGCAAAGATGCATTCATTGGACTTCAAGTCTCTGTGAATATTCCATAACAATATTAAATAATCATTGCTAACAAGCATACTATTCAGCCTATTTCCCGCCATTGAAATATCACATTACAGCATGCAATCTTCATCATTTTGGTTTGGCATGACGACTCCGACTTTAAAAGTCTAAAATTACACAATATATGTAAAAATTGATGATAAGTCTAACAATACATACTATAACAACCAGACACCAGCAAGAAAAAAAAAAACGTGATTTGCGGGTCTACTTACGTCTTAAAAAGACACGCTGTATCTTTTTGTAGGAAACGGATTCCAGAAACACACAAAGCGTGGAAGGAAAAACAATGTATGTTAATCGGTCACGATTTTAAAGCGATCTTGAAATAATCGGGCAATTTAGCACCACCAGTATGCGTAGCCTGCTTAAATCGGAAACACAAAAACAAATAACCGAATATCACCGCAATAGATTATTCCGGTTAAATTCGGCCAGTCGGAATCGTACTGGCTATGTAAAAGGGGCATTTAAATACTCTAGACGGTTAGCGGGGTAGGGGTATCCCCTATGAAAGGAGATATAAGACGCCTCCTTTCCTCCGTTAGTCTACCGGACACCCTTGGGCAAGGTGGAGTATCCGTTTAGCCTCCCGATCAGGGTTACGTGAAGCCATGGAAGCAGGTGGTGGATGGAGTGTGAGAGCAGCCGACAGATTTTTGTTGGTTATGGTCTTGCACTCTGCGGCGATAGGCAGATGATCTCATCAGTAGAGACAATGGCTATGGCCACCGACTAGTACAGTCACTGCCCAGAAGGAAAGCAATGGCAAACTACCTTCTGAAAAACATGCCTAGAAACCATAGCAACCATGAAAGAAAACATAATAAGAAAGAGATCTGGTGGCGAGACCCCCAGGCCAGGCAGATCAGATAACACTGGAGAAGAGCAGATAACACTTGTGTTACCAAGGAAATCCTTTGTGTCAGACTAAGAAACAGAGTGAGAATAGCAACGTGGAATGTGAGAAGTCTGTATGAGGGAAAGCTTAAAGTAGTATGTGATGAGATTGAGAGGTTAAACATTCAAATTTTAGGAATTAGTGAACATCGCTGGAGCGGCAAGGGACATTTTACAACTGAACATGGAAGTCTTTTCATTATTCTGGTAGAGACGTCGAAGGCCAGAGTGGAGTGGCATTTTGTTTAGATAAGACAACTGCAAAATCTTTAATGGGATATAATCCAGTTAGTGATAGAATCCTCACTATTAGACTTAAAGGCCGTCCCAAAAACACAACTCTCATAAAGATATATGCACCTACTTCAACAGCAGAGGAGGACGAAATTGAAGATTTTTACAACACACTGCAAGACACATTACATAAGATTGGACATAATGATATAGCAATAATAATGGGAGATTTTAATGCAAAAGTTGGTGCAGGAAGAGCTGAAAATGAGAGACACGTTTTAGGAAAATTTGGATTAGGAAATAGAAATGATGCAGGTGACAAATTAATTGAATTTTGCACAGAAAATGAGTTCACGATAGCCAACAGGCTTTTTAAACAACATCCAAGAAGACTTCACATGGAAGTCTCGGGACAGTATTACCAAAAATCAGATAGATTATATTTTAATATAAAGAAGATGGAGATCAAACATAACATCTGCAAAATCCCTACGAAGTGCAGACTGTGATACAGATCATCAGTTATTAGAAGCACATCTGAAATTAAAACTCAAAAAGTTTACCCGAGGACCAAGGCCAATTCGTTTCGATCTCACAAAAATACCAGATGCATACAATATAGAAGTTAGGAATCGCTTTGGGGTCTTGATGTCTGTACAAGAGGAAATTACACCTGATGAACTGGCAGTACAAGCTAGAGATATCTTGATAACTGCAGCCAAAGATTTAATTCCGACCAAGAAAAAGCAACTTAAGCCATGGATTACATCAGACACGTTAGAATTAATAAAACAACGAAGGGAGCTGAAAAAGAAAGGAGATGAATCCGATAACAGCAGGATGAAGTATAAATCTTTAACTCGAGAAATGAGAAAGAACACAAGAAAGGACAAAAATCAATATATACAAGATTGCTGTACCAGAATAGAGCAATGTTATAGACTGGAAGAGATTATGAAATGTTCAAAGAAATGAAGGTATTGACAAGAAATGTTCAACCTCAATTGAATGTTATCTGTGACAAGATGGGAAATACCTTAACAGAATCTAGGCAAATTCTAGATATGAGTGACAGTGAGGATGTGAATGAGATACATGAGCCAATGACAGCAGAGACAGAACCTGAACCCTCATTTGATGAAATTGCTTGGGCTATAAAGAACCTGAAGACTGGTAAATCACCTGGATGTGATGATATACCAGCTGAACTAATTAAAGCGGGAGGAGAAGAAAACATACACATGTATCATGCATTATGTAAAAAGATTTGGAAATATGGTATATGGCCAAAAGATTGGAAGAGAACTATCTTCATTCCAATACCAAGAAAGGGCAACCTGAAATTATGCACCAACTATAGAACTGTTGCCCTGATCAGTCATGCAAGTAAAATTCTACTAAAAGCCATAATGGGAAGACTTCGTAAGAAAATGGAAGAAGAGATTAACGTGGTTCAAACTGGATTTAGACAAGGAAGAGGAACAAGAGATCACATATTCAACATGCGATTAATAATAGAGAAGTGCAGAGAATTTAATGTAAACCTATTCTCATGTTTTGTGGATTATTCAAAGGCATTTGACTGTGTACAACATAAGAAACTTCGGGAAATCATGAGGAATATGGGCTTTCCATCACATGTAGTACAACTCATAAAAATGCTCTATCTAGACCAACAAGCAGCAGTTAGAATAGATGGCGAGACATCAGATTGGTTTGACATCAAACAAGGAGTCCATCAGGGCTGCGTGCTGTCACCATATTTGTTTAACCTGTACACCGAAAATATAATGAGAAATGTAAGAGATGATATAAACAGAGAGCTATATGAAGCCCTAAATATCGGCGGTGATGACATACCAGAGATTCGATATGCTGATGATGCAGTATTACTATCCACAACACTGAATGGCATAGAAAACCTCATAGCCTCAACCCAATTGAATAGTGAAAATCACAACTTATATCTTAACATAGCAAAAACAAAGATAATGCATACAGACAAAACTGTAATGGAGAAAGAAATATACGTTAATGGGGGAAAAATTGGAGGTGGTGGAAAATTTTGAATATCTTGGGTCACTGATTACCAACAATGGTGACACAATGACAGAAATTAAACGGCGACTATCAATTGCTCTTCAAAGACTAAAACAACTGAATAAATTATGGTGTGGGACAGACAGATCTACAAAAATTAGATGTTTAAGAACATGCGTCTTTCCCATTGCAACATACGCCTGTGAGACTTTCTAAACAAGCTGAACTGCGCATAAATGCCTTTGAACATAAATGTTATAGACGAGTTCTAAGAATATCTTGGGTAAAGAAAAGAACAAATGTATCCATACTTCAAGAATTGAATATTGAAGGGTGTTGGCTATTAAAGAAGATAAAACAAAGAAAATTGAAATATTTTGGTCACTTGAAACGTCACGAAAGTTTGGAGAGAACAATAATGGAACGATATATGCCTGGGAAGAGAGGAAGAGGAAGGCCAAAGAAAATATGGGTGCAGGATGTAGCGGATGATCTCCAGATGGGTGTATCAGACGAGGGACGTCTTGCTTATGATCGAGAGGTTTTCCGGAAGGTTGTTATGGGAGCGAGGTTCTGCAAAGGACATGCTACTGAATGAATGAATGAGACGCTAGTACAATGAGATGACGGCGGCGGTATGGAAGTTGCTACTACATTGCCTATCAGCCCGGAGGCTATCTTCCCCAACCACTCATTCATTCAATTATTCATTCATTCATTCATTCATCCATTCATTCATTCATTCACGCACACGCACCGCGCTTAATTGCTTACGTTGAACATGATCATGTCAGAGTCATATGAACAGTATTGACTAATGAATAAAAGATCAAGTGCTTATCATCCCATGATGCATAGGTTCTGTTTCTGACCGTTGAGAAAATGGCCGGTTTGATTAAAAAATAAGTTCAAAGAAGCTAAAAGAGCGGTGATTCAATTTCTTTCATTTGAAGGATGTCGACCAGTGAACATTCATCGAAGAATACAGGCAGCGTACGGTAAGAAATTGTGTCGAAGACAACAGTGATAGACTGGGCACGAATGTTTCGGAAAGGACGTCAGTTCACAATAGATCTTCGACGGCCGGATCAAGCGCATATTGTTGCAACAGAAGAAAAAAAACATCGCCACAATTGATGCAGCAGTACATATGAACCGTTGTAGAAGCATACGTTCGCGAGCGAAAGAATTTGATGTGTCAATTGGAATTCGTAAGAAACTGCAATTTCGGAAGGTGTGTTCGCAGTTGGTACCACGACCACCAAAAAGAGAAACGCATGGTATGGTGTTTGAACGACTTGCTGCGTTACAGAGTGGAGGGTGATGCATTTCTCTTCCGCATGGTGGCAGGTGATGAATCATGGTGTCACCACTTTGAGCCGAGCAGCAAATGAGAGAGCATGCAATGTAAGCATTCTGGATCAACAAAAGCCAAAAAAAATTAAGTTGCAGGTTTCCGCTGGTAAGGTTATGCTGATGGAATTTTTTGACAATGAAGGGCTATTGTTGGCCGACTTTAAAGAACCTGGTGTCAACATCAACTCTACCCACTACTTGCAAACACTAGACAAGGTGCAAACAGCCATCAAGAATAAACGACCCGGCATGCTTTCTCGCGGTGTGATATTATTGCACGATAATGCTCGTCCGCATATGGCAAAGATTGTGCTGGAAGCATTAGCTTTGAAGAAGTGGGAAGTTCGGCAACACCCAGCCTATAGTCCTGATTTGTCACCATGTCATTTTCATTTGTTCTGACCTCTAAAAGACATTCTCAAGGGGCAACGATTTCACACAAATGCAGACGTAATGAACACGGTAAACACTTGGTTCTGCGAGCAACCACAATCCTTACTTTGCGGATGGCATTCGCCGCCTATCTAAGCAATGGGATGCTTGCCTTAATACCTACGGCGACTTCTTCTGACCAACCCATGGTGCATAATTCATTCAAAATGAATGCTTTGTTTAATTCTAGCACACGCGTTAAAGTTTCTTTCATGCTTTTGTAATAAAGCCATTGGAACGGGTTTCAAATGAAAGTCCCTAATATATATATATATATATATATATATATATATATATATATATATATATATATATATATATATATATATATATATATATATACACACTCAGCTTACGTGTTTATGTACTTTGTATTCAGGGACTGCTTCCCCATCGATGTACCTCCCAATGATCCTACACTTTCTGGAACGTGTATGAATTTTGTCAGAACCCGAGCTGCTAAGTGTTGTGACAACAGTACAGTAAGTAAGTAAAATCGTGACCATGCCAATGTTTACCTCTGCCTGTTTAATAACATGTGACACGCGCTAAATTAGCATTCCTAACTTCTATTTCTGTTTGGTAAAGAAGGTCAGCACGACATTAATGAAATAGGTAACAAACAGAGGGCCCCGTGTTCACATGAGGTTTAGGAGTAGATGTCTTCGTTGAAACGGATTAACAGTATCACATTAACAACTCTACACGCTTTATAGTGGTATCACATTTAATTTGAAAAAAAAAACGCCTGAAATTAAATAAATAATTCAATTTTGAGTTTAGCTCAATGAATGTAAGAATTAATTATAGAATTCACTAATCACAAGAGGACAGAAAAGATATATGTAATATATGTATCAGGCTCTTAGAAGCGGTACAATTTTCTTGCACACAGAAACGAGCCTGTCTTCTCAACATACGCAGACACAAACCATGTCTTCTATGATACGTTTAGAAATGAATGCCTTCATTCACGATCAATTTTGTTGTTGTTGTTGTTGTTGTTGAAAACTGTTGCGTAGTTATGAAATTGTTTCTGCCGTCTTATATTTAAACCCACCCAAGAAATATGTCTTTGATAGGTCCAAAGGCATCTTAAATCATCGAAATCGGCGATGGTTTTGCGAAAAACTAGTAAATTCATGCTAACAAACTTGGTTTTACACTAATGCTAGTCAATTTGGGTGATTGTACCAGGCGTATCCAGATTGGTATGGGAGTGGCTGTATGTGTAATATTAGTAAAGACAGAGAATTTACAGAAGCATGGGGTGAATAATGTGGAATCGAAACGAAAAGAACAGGAATGTAGAAGGAATATATTTATTAACTTACTTTTCAATTCCGTCTTGTTTCTTCAGCTGCTGGTTAATAATGTGTACACAATGAGTCATGTTACTATGATGCATTTAGCTTTTTATATTGGGTTCGTGAAAGCTTTGAAACAGCTGTGCGTTAATATTCGTATGTTGTGACCAGAGATGACACCGCAATTTAGTCATCATGTGTCAATTTTTAAGGGCTCGCTCAGCTGTCTGTGCAGTTTTTCACACGTAGACATGGGTGACAGAACCGCTTTGAGTCTTCGTGAAAGACTGTCTACTCTGCTGTTTACTGTTCAGAGACGGAACATGATTACCTGTTTTGCACGACGAATATAGCTGTAAATGTCTCTGTAGTGGGCTTCCTTCTTAACGACCAAGATGTTGGACCTCTTTTCAATGAAGTTTATAGATTGATTCGTATGTTCGTGTGTTATCCCCTAATTTGACAACGTGTTTGTTCTCACGTTTCTTGTTATGCCACAATATGTCAGTTTCCACCGCAATATTACTCTTCTGTTGGTATTCAATGCTTTCAGTGTTTTTGTTTTTTTTGTTTTTCAATGCCATTTGTTTGTCACCGTTGAGGGCTTGCGGAACTGAAATTTCATCACTGTGGAATACAAATTGTTGCCATTGGCAATTTGTATTGTTTGTGTTCATGCTGTAATGTTTAGGTCCTGCAATTCTTCTGAATAGCTGGAGCAAAATATCCCAGTAGATGTGCATGTGGATTAATGTCTTCGATCTGCCCAGTCCTTAATCTGTGTCGGACGATTCCAGTAGGTTGATAACTGCTCTCGGTTGCATAACATTAAGTCCATCCTTTCTCCAAAAGTCCTCTTCCTCTTTCAACACATGGTCCTCATATATTTTTTTTCCAGTAACTCTTATCAATATTTAATAGCGCGGACTGGGTTAGTATCTTGACGTCAGATATTTTGAATGTAGTGTTGTCAGCTGCCACCTGTCCATTAATTTTAGACCACACAAGTTCTATAGGGTTTAAATGAGAATGGTACGGCGAAAGTCTCAAGCACCTATGGCAATGCTCCTCTATCAACTTGTTGATTTGATATCTCTTGCCTTTTTGCGTCTGTTTTACGAGGGATAACAATTCTAGCTTGAAATACGTTTCTGGAAATGGTATGTTTTCCCTTTGGAGCCTTATCTTTATTTCAACCTTTGTTCTCGATGCAATAGGTATTTTGTCTTCTTGGGCAACAACATTGTGATATGCTGTATTGTCCATAATTAGACAAGACGGTTTATCTAGAGATGGAAGCACTGTATTCTCGAGCCAGTCTCTAAATACATTACCATTCATCTCATTATATTATCCCTATTGTCTGTATGCTTTGATACGAACACGAGTCGAGCATTCTGGGCACATATCGCTTTATCTTTCCATCTACTGATTGCCATTCCTTTTCACTTGTGTGGTACGCATTGATCCATGTTTCATCGAAATACATTATGTCATAATTTTCTTTGCGCATTTCCCCTATTTCACGTAGTTATCTGCTTCTCATGGCTCCTAAATGCGATTGCTCGCAAATGATATGTCTACCTTCCCTGTAGTTTCTAAACGTGAAACCTAATGTCCTTATAATTTTCCAAAATTTGTTTTGGATAACTCAACGTCATTGTTCTTTCTCAACCAAACCCTAAGTTTTCTTACAGTCACTGTTTCTTTGGATTCAGCCATTTTTATAATAGCTCGCCTTATGACATGCTTGTAAAAGCTGTCTGCAATTGCCTTTCTACATACCGTTTGCTTATTGCGTGGTGGCTTTATTCCAGATTCTTGCACCCATCGACGAAATGACCGTTTACTGAAACCCAATGCATGCATTATTCTTTTCTCGATGTGTAATAGTATGAAACAGTTTGCTGCGATCAACTTCTTGATAAAAATATGTGTACAACTTCATAGCGATGCTTTGAAGTTTACACGATTTCACATTCAATCTCATTCAACAATATTCACACATTCAGATGTTAGCGATAAATGGTAAGGTTTATAAAATAATCACGTTTCATGAAAGCACCCACATTATTGATCACACCTCTGAAGACTCCCGTTTCACTACTGCCAAATCGCCAACCGTTCTCTTTCGAACGCGGTATGCGGGATTATGAAATGCGTCCGTAACACCTTTGCCACGGAGCCGGTGTTCTGTTATAATATTCTATAATTATTCATGTTTTATATGTTAAAGAATGTCCAAGTCTGTTATAATATTCCATAATTATTCATGTTTTCATCGCCATCATCATCTTGTATCATACACAGTGACGTAGGCGTTCACGTGGATCGACAGAAATAATATCATGTTCTAAAAGTCAAATAAATGTCTGTGATTAATCCATAAAGAAAGAGTACAGATCTACGTGGTATTCTGCTGGTGTCTATAATTGCCCTCACATTAGCTGTGATATATCTTGTACGCCTGTTTCAACTAAAAACAGTCTGTACTATTTTTGTATGTCTTCTATTGGCTCATAATGTCTGTCTATGATTGTTTTTATTAGCATCCTCCAATCACGTGACCGTATATATTATTGTTTCATATATCATTTTACATGGGACGCAGAGGTGTTTCCAAGGCACCAGGGCCGGGTTATATACTGGCCAAGACCTATTGACGCGTCCTCGTCGAGCGTCCTGGGCAACAGGTCCCTTCGGGGTCCTGGCTAAAGTCAATAGGATCGCTGATTCCTCCGAAGTCGGAGAGTGTCTGCCTGTACGGCGAGGAACCACCAGTCTGCACACAATAAGCCAGAAATGGGACAACGGATACTCACGCAAACCTCAGGTCCTGTATGACACATTGATGTTGGACAACAGGATGCCTTGATCCGACATACAGGACTTCGCGTTGGAGCTCAAGCCAACGAACACAAGCAAGCAAGCAAGCATGACGTTTGATAAATTAGTATACTTCGTTCTGCTCTATTACGAGCTGTGAGGTGTGCAGTTAGTGCGACTGACACACTTTTCGATAGATGAAAGTAATCAGGTTCTAGTCATCTTTATTTAAATTAGCTAGAGGGATCCTCCGAAGTCGGAGAGTGTCTGCCTGTATGGCGAGGAACCACCAGTCTGCACACCAATAAGCCAGACATGGGACAACGGATACTCACGCAAAACTCAGGTCCTGTATGACATCACACTGGTGTTGGACGACAGGATGCCTTCATCCGACATACAGGACTTTGCGCTGGAGCTCAAGCCAACGAACGCAAGCAAGCAAGCAAGCAGCTAGAGGGAGAATCAACTGGTTTATCCAAATGGCAAGAATGTCCTCGAATCTAACAGAAGCACACACGTATAGTGACCACTATGATGGTTACTGGGCAGGCGGAAGACCCATAAATAAATGAGTCTGAAGGTATCAACAGCTCTGAAATTAGTCCACAATTGAAAAGTGTCTTCTCCGACAACTATTTAAAATACATGAAGAAAATTTAGTTGGGTGGGGGTCCCGGACAATTCCGAGCTGACATGTTGAATGAGTAAACTGTTTAGGTCAACAATGTGATGTGACACACATTTGCAGGGGCGATGGCGAAACAACAAGGAACGTTGAGACTAAACTTACTATCACATTGTGAGATTAATTATAGTTTTACTGTTTTCCATTACGCATTTCTTTCATTGCACATCCCTGTTATAGTCTATGTCAGTCGATTATGTTCACTGCTATCATTATAAAACATATCTAGCACATTTCTTGTCCACACTTCCATTTCTCAGAATTTTGTTTCATGTTTTTTTTCTTCTTCTGGATACTCAGTATTTATTTGGTCTTAGGCTGCAGAAACTCGCTGCTCCCATGCCTCAAGTGGGCCAGAGTTGGATTTGTAATGTAAACCCACACCATCAGGGATCAGCAGACCTTTAATCCTCATACGCTGAAACTCCTGGATAGAGTACTTAGTGAAACCCCACTTCTTGATTGATGCAAGACAAGGCAGACGTGGTTGAAAATGGATCATGGTCTGGCAAGAATGAGGCAGCGAGGAGTGACGAGGGGATCTGGCCGACGCTCGACGCTCAGAGGAAAAGAGAGATAGACATATAATCAGATTACTACTGGTACTATTGGTGTTGCAACTCTTCACTAGCTGCTGAGGATGGGGACGGAGCGCCTATGGGAATGCCCCGAATGCTGTGATGTCAGTTCCTAGATCAATCAGTCAATCAATCAAACCCCACTTCTTGGAGACGGCACTTCTTGCAGACGACAATCGTCTGTCTCCCTGGGTACTTGAACTTTTCACCACACAGAGCCTCAACGACTTGAGCCTCTTGATTTTCACGGGCGCTCACTGACACAATTGGTTGTCCAATGTACACACGTGCAAAAGCTCCTCTCATAACTGTCTGAAGCCTATCAGATCCAGCGCACTACAACATCTTGTTGATGATGCGGTTTATATGGAGGGCGTGCAACCGAACTCGTAAGTGGAAAGCATCTTTTCCGCAGTTCTTCACCAGATATTTATTGGAGCAGATACGACCAGCTTTCAGGGCGTCGGGTGAGAGTTGCTCGTACTCATCAGAGATTATGTGCACACACAGTGGGAACTCATCAACTCTGGCTTTCTTGCAGCTTTAATCAAAGATCCTGATCTTTGGGTCAGGAACACCACGTCAAAAGCGTGACTTTGGGTATGGTTTATTCTATCAGTAACGAGAGCATCTGCTGGACGGCGTCACATGTTTCACGTTGTTGGCATTAAGTATATGTTTATATATTGTTTACGGTTCAGCAATGATGACACAGCACGTATATGCACTAGTCTTGTGTTGATGTTGTCTCCAGAACCCAGGATACAGACCAATGATGTAACCACGTTCCTCGACAGCTCCAATGTCTATGGCTCAGACGATGAAGTGGCACAAGCGGTCAGGGAACCTGGTGATTACCATTTTTAACTAGAAACCATATAAACTAAAAGCATGCAATTATTTAAATCTATATTTATAAAACAAAGTGTATGTATGTAAATATGTGTGTATGTATATATGTATGTATGTAAATATGTATGTCCTTTATTTGTTCGCGAACGCAATCATCCGATTGAGATGAAATTTTCTACACGCCTTCCTTTCATTCCAGAGCTGTCAACTGTCATAGTTTTTTTTTCTTCTTCCTCCTCCTCCCTCCTCCCCCTCCCAAAATACGTACGTAAATATATGATGACGATGATGAAAGAATCCCCGAACCAAAACGCTAGGGAAAGGGAAGAAAATGACGTGACTACACAGAATCGTCACACGGCAATCATCATCATCAAGTGCCGTGCCGGCTGGCGTAGGCGTTCATGGCTGTCTGTAGATCTCAGTCTTTGTTTTTTTTAATCAACTCTGCTGCTGATATTCCTCCATGCCACGGCAATATCAATAACAATTCATCTTTTTATGTGTAAGGAAGTTATCTACAGTCGTGTAGAAGGGAAGAACTAGACGAGTATGAATTCGGAATGGCGAACTCTCTCCCCCTCTCTTCTCCTCCCTCTACCTCCTCCCTCCACCCTTCTCCTCTTCCTCCTCCCTCTCATCCCTCTCCCTCCTACCTCCTCCTTCTCCCTCTTCCTTCTCCCTCTTCCTCTCCCCTTCTCCTCCATCCTCCTCCCTCCTACTCCCTCCGCCTCCTCCCCACTCCTCCCTCATCTTCCCTCCTCCTCCCTCTCCCTCCTCATCCCTCCTCCTCCTGCCTCCCTCCTCCTCCTCCTGCCTCCTTCTCCCTCATCATCCTCCCTCCTCCTTCTCCCTTCTTCTCCCTCTTCCCTCTTCCTCCTCCTACCTCCTCCCTCCTCCTCCTCCCTCCACCCTCCTCCTCCCTTCTCCTCCTCTTCCTCCTCCCTTTCCTTCCTCCTCCTCCTCCCTCTACCTCCTCCTCCCCCTACCTCTTTCCTCCTCCCTCCTCCTCCCCTTCCACCTCTCTTTCCTTCCTCCCCTCCTCATTCTCCCTCCTTCCTCTCCCTCCTTCCTCCTCCTCCTTCCTTCTTCTCCCTCCTCCTCCTCCTCCTCCTCCTCCTCCTCCTCCTCACTCCTCCTCCTCCCTCCTCCTCCTCCCTCTACCTCTTCCCTCCTCCTCCCTTCACATTCCTCCTCCTCCCTCTTCCTCCTCCTCCCTCCTCCTCATCCCTCCTCCTCCCTCCTCCTCATCCCTCCTCCTCCCTTCTCCTCCTCCCTCCTCCTCCTCCCTCTACCTCCTCCTCCCTTCACATTCCTCCTCCTCCCTCTTCCTCCTCCTCCTCATCCCTCCTTCTCCCTCCTCCTCCTTCTTCCTCCCTCCTCCTCCTCACTCCTCCTCCTCCCTCCTCCTCCTCATTCTACCTCCTCCCTCCTCCTCCCTTCACATTCCTCCTCCTCCCTCTTCCTCCTCCTCCCTCCTCCTCCCTCCTCCTCCCTCCTCCTCCTCCCTCCTCCTCATCACTCCTCCTCCCTCCTCCTCCTTCTTCCTCCCTCCTCCTCCCTCCTCCCCCTCCTCCTTCCTCCTCCTCCCTCTCCGCCTCCTCCCTCCTCCTTCCTCCTCCTCCCTCTACCTCCTCCTCCTCCCTCCTCCTCCCTCTACCTCCTCCCCCCTCCTCCCTTCACATTCCTCCTCCTCCCTCTTCCTCCTCCTCCCTCCTCCTCTCTCCGCCTCCCTCCTCCTCCTCTTCCCTCTACCTCCTCCCTCCTCCTCCCTTCACATTCCTCCTCCTCCCTCCTCCTCCTCCCCTCCTCCTCTTCCCTCCTCCTCCTCCCCCTCCTTCTCCTCCTTCTCCTCCTCCTTCTCCCTCTTCCTCCTCCCTCTTCCTTCTCCTCCTTCTCCCTCCTCCTCCTCCCTCTTCCTTATCCTCCCTCTCCCTCCTCCTTCTCCCTCTTCCTTCTCCCTCTTCCTCTCCCCTCCTCCTCCTACCCTCTTCCTCTTCCCCTCCTCCCTCTACCTCCTCCTCCCCTCCTCCTTCCTCCTCCTCCCTCTTCCGCCTCCTCCCTCCTCCTCATCCCTCCTTCTCCCTCATCCTCCTTCTTCCTCCCTCCTCCTCCTCCCTCCTCCCCTCCTCCTTCCTCCTCCTCCTCTCCTCCTCCTCTCTCCTCCTCCTCCTCCTCCTCCTCCTCCTCCTCCCTCTACCTCCTCCCTCCTCCTCCCTTCACATTCCTCCTCCTCCCTCTTCCTCCTCCTTACTCCTCCTCTCTCCGCCTCCCTCCTCCTCCTCCTCCCTCTACCTCCTCCCTCCTCCTCCCTTCACATTCCTCCTCCTCCCTACTCCTCCTCCCCTCCTCCTCTTCCCTCCTCCTTCTCCCTCCTCCTTCTCCCTCTTCCTCCTCCCTCTTCCTTCTCCCTCCGCCTCCTCCTCCTCCCCCTCCTTCTCCTCCTTCTCCCTCCTCCCTTTCCCACCTCCTCCCTCTTCCTTCTCCCTCCGCCTCCTCCCTCCTCCTACTCTCTCCTCCTCCTCCCTCCTCCTCCCTCTCCCACCTCCTCCCTCCTCCTCCTCCTGCTCCCTTCTCCTCCTGCGTTCTCCTCCTCCCTCCTTCTCCCTCTTCCTCCTCGCCTCCTCCTCCACCCTACTCCTCCCTCCTCCTCCTAATCCCTCCTCCTCCCTCCTATTCCTCCCTACTCCTCCTGTCTCCTCCCTCCTCCTCCCTCCTCTTCCCTCCTCCACCTCCCTCTTCCTCCTCCCTCCTACATTTACCCAAGACAGACAGACAGTCAGACAGATAGTCGGGAACGGGATCTTATATGACTACTTATATAATTTAAATGAGATGCTCTCCACCATGGGCTGGGCCGGGTCAGACAGACAGATAGGTAGATAGACAGACAGACAGACAGACAGACAGACAGACAGACAGATAGATAGATAGATAGATAGATAGATAGATAGATAGATAGATAGATAGATAGATAGATAGATAGATAGATAGATAGATAGACAAAAAGACAGGGAGGGAGGGATAGACGGAGGGATGGGTCTATTAGACAGACAGACAGACAGACAGACAGAGATAGATAGATAGACAAACAGACAGACAGACAGACAGACAGGGAGGGAGGGAGGGATGGAGAGACGGAGGGAGAGACGGAGGGACGGGTAGGCAGACAGATAGACAGGGAGGGAGGGAGGGATAGACTAGGGAGAGACAGAGGGATGGGTCTATTTGACAGACAGACAGACAGACAGTCAGACAAGCAGACAGACAGACAGACAGATAGTCGGTAACGGGAACGAGAACTTATATGACTCATCTTTTGGTGCTTAATTGAAGAAGTTATCTACCGTAAATTAAATGAGATGCTCCCCACCAGGGACTGGGCGAAACCGGGCAGGGTCAGGCAGACAGATAGACAAACAGATAGACAGACAGATAGACAGTCGGGAACGGGAACTTATATGACTACTTATATGAATTAAATGAGATGCTCCACACCAGGAGCTGGGCAATGCCGGGCCGAGTCAGACAGACAGACAGACAGACAGACAGACAGACAGACAGACAGACAGACAGACAGACAGACAGACAGACAGACAGACAGACAGACAGACAGTCGGTAACGGGAACGGGAACTTATATGACTACTTATATGAATTAAATGAGATGCTCCCCACCAAGGACTGGGCGAAGCCGGGCCGGGTCAGCTAGTACATTATATAGCTACAGCTTAATCAAAGGGCGTTAATAAGAAATCGTGCCAGTACTTCATTTTTATATATATATTCAAGTTGACCTTCTGTCTGTATGAATACCAGTGTCCTAACAATTCTGCTATGACCTCCATAGAGAAACAGTTTTTCTGTTTGGAAAAAAAACCCATATATTCAAGATGTCATCCATAACTGCAGTCAATCTTGGTGTGGTTGGAATTTCGAAAAGTGTTACTACCATTACACAAGGATATCCTGACTCGTGCTCCGGTTTCATTCAGTAGATCACAAGAGTAGAATCTCAACACAGAGCATGCAATCCGTAGCATCGGCGTATATACTTACATCGTCAGGGTGTGCCTTGTCATTGTTAAGCTGTTGCACGGACACTTATTTAACACCCGCTGCCCTTTCTTGGCTGACTCCGCCCAATATTCCAGAAGACGTCAATAAGTAAGTCACAAATGACTGTAGAAAAGTAACCAATTATGATAACGACTTGAAACGAGTTCATTTTTATACATACAATGTCCCTTTGCCGGTCTCCATGGCTAAGGGTTTGCGAACGCGGTTTGTGAGCCCGTTTACCCGGGTTCGAAACATAGCGGTGCTGGCTTTTTCGAAAAAAGGTATAGGTGCCGGTCGTTCAGAAAGCAATGGCATACTACTGAACGTAAAATGTGCCCAGGAATCACAAACAGCGAAAATGCTGGGGTTGACTTCTACGTCATGTGAAGGACATGCAACTAAATTTTAAATTGAACCTTTATTTCTCAACATAATTACCACCCACATTGATGCACTTATCCCATCGTTTTATCAGTCCTCATAAAAAGGCTGCATCGAACTGCGTGCTCTGTCTTCTAAACCACGTTTTCCCTTCGCATTCAACTTCGGCGTCATTCGCAAAATCTCTCCCGCCAACGTGGGATTTCAGTGGACCAAAAAGGTGGTAATCGCTAGGGACCAAGTCGGGCTGTAAGGAACTTCCCACCTTAGTGGATCAATTTTCTCCTGAGTTATTCGAGCCGTATGTGGTCTGGCATTGTCATAAAGAAGCAACACTCCTCTAGTCAGCAGTCCTTGACGTTTTCTTCGAATTGCGTCATGAAGCATCGATAGAACTTCACGGTATGATTCAAATTTCACATTGTCACCTTTCTACTTGAAATTAACTAAAAGCACTCATTGACAATCCCAGAACACTGTCAGTACAACCTTCCTTGCTGATGGAACAACCTTTAATTTTTGGACACAACGCAAAGAAGGAGGTTTTCTACCCACCGCTTGACGGGACAAACATCTGTCAGCATAAGCAGATAGCTTTTGCTTATGAATGTCCTGTGCAGGCAGTCCTTTTGTCCTCAAAAACGCACAACAGCACGTTGCTCTTTGGTTGTACACTGTAAATATGGGAATATAAAATTTAATGTTGCTGTCACCAAATGACACCAACTACATTTACCTGCCATCCCACAGAATTGTGTGACTTTCTTATTGACTCGTCCTTGTAATTATAACTGTATGCCATACTTTATTGCTACTTGAAATCATGCCCCATTCACGTGAATCCCAATGAGGATCCGTCCATTTGTTATTAATATTCCCTGATGTTACTTGACAATTGTTATCTTTTTTCGAGAAATACTTAATAATGTATGTATATTGTTTCCCAGGCGGCTACCTGCTACGGACGAAGTTTGGCTTGTTTCCGCCAGTGTCAAATGGTACTTGTAACATACCAGATGGATCAAGAGAATACTGTTTCTTGACAGGTAACAGCTAACCTGTCAAACATTAAGCTGACGATACATATCCAGAGCAGACTTTTTACAGTTAATCTTGTGACAGATGTGCTACACAATGTTAACATGTGCTGCTGCTACACAACGTTAACCCTATATGCTGCTACACAATGTTAACATTATATGATGCTACACAACGTTAACCCTATATGCAGCTACACGGTGTTAGAACGTAATGCTAATAAACAATGTTACCCCTATATGCTGCTACACAATGTTACATCTAAATTTCATTGTACGAGTTGCGATCAACCTCAGGCTGATATCCTAGGCTCTTTTCCGTTTCGTAATTTGCCATTGCAAACCGGACGTCAACGATAAAGAGTAACTAACCGTAACGAACGCACTTCCACTCCGTCAGCACACATGCAGTTTTAGGACTAGGGCGATAACCTTCAAAGGTTTCATAAAAATAATGCATAATGCATAACATTGTAACTCATCTGTTTATGCTTAAAGAAGTTATCTACAGTCATGCAGGTGATTAAAAACAGTTTTCATTAATAATAATGGATGGTGTGTGGAATGACATTCTTTTAAGTAACACCAGACTCACAAGATGTGCAGCGTGGGAGACCACAAGACCGTAAAGAAGACCATCGGAGAGAGCCAGCATGTGAGCTGCAACAAAGAACTTGGAACTACAGTCACCTCAATGGAAGCTACTACGAGGAATATCGACGACATCCCACAAAAGACAAGAGCCAAGACAGCTGAGAAGCAGAGAGGGGAGAAAGACACCAGAGGCGGAAACACCGACTCACAGACAGTCAGATGGGTTGTCAAATGTATTCAAGTGAACTGACAGATGAACAGATCCTAAAGCAGCTATAAGAAGAGAATCTCCACATCCGAATCTTGAGGCGTACGACTGAGGGTGGAGAGATACCACGTCAGGTATCGATAAACAAGAAAGTACAACAACCTAAACGATTCATTCCAAGAATCACTCAATGTTCAAGATGCCAGAGGGCCGGACATAGCAGATCAACTTGTCGCAGTAAGACAGAGTTCTGCCGATACTGCGCCGATCACCACGACGTCAAGGAGTGTCCATTGGTCAAGCTGGACACGGACTTTCGAGCATGCAACATAGAAAAAAAGAAAGTGCGCCAACTGCCTGGGCAAGCATGGAGCAAGATACTTGGGCTGTCCGTACCTGCAACGACACAGAGACGTCATAAAGATCGCCATTACCACAAAGACACCATACAAGGAAGCAATGCGGAGGTGCGAGACAGCCACGTGTACAGCACAAGCTGAAAGAGATCAACTGCAAAACCAGATAGACGAGTTGAGGAAGCAAGTCATGACATTACTGATGCTGACTACGACCAGCGTCAACGAAAAACTGCTGGCGGAACTAAGGAGATCCAGCAAATCATAAGGCAAGTTGTAGAACATATGGCTGAGATGAAGAAGGAAAACGGAGAAATACTCAATCAATCAATCAATCATGTGCCATGCCGGAAAACGTGGGCGGTCATGACTCGCCATTTCACTCGATCACCAGAGTCGTTAATCAGCTCAGTGTTCCTGTCTCAAAAATGCCATGTGGCCAAGCCAGCCAGGTATTTACTTCTCGGTCTTCCCCTTGGTCTGTTCCCTTCGATCTTGCCAGTTGTCACTAAATTCTCCAATCCATTTCTTCTCATAACATGTCCAAAAAATTGTGACTGTCTACGTCTAATTTCTCTAATCAATTTACGATTTTCATTTGTCTCGTGTAGTACTTGGTCATTGGTTTTTCTGTCTGTCCATGGTATTCTTTGAATTTTCCTCAGAAACCACATTTCTGCAGCATTAGATGTTTTTCCCCGGGAAGGTTAACCCGGTCAACAAATGCCCGCAGAAGTCGGATGTGTCGGCCTAACGGCGCAAGAACGCAGCTCTGCTGTACACAGGCACAACGCAATCACATCCGAGAAAAAAAAAAACTCCGGATGAACGAAGAAGAGGAAGAAGATGTTTTTCAGCTTGACTGCTCATTGTCCAAGTTTTACATCCATACAAAAGAACAGGCTATTTGTAGCACCTCAATACTCTTTTTCTCGTTTCAATTGACATCTTTTTATTGGTCAGTATGTTTTTCATCTTAGTTAGTTAGTTAGTCAGTTAGTGGGACGCAGAGGTGTTTCCAAGGCACCAGGGCCGGGTTATATACTGGCCAAGACCTATTGACGCGTCCTCGTCGAGCGTCCTGGGCAACAGGTCCCTTCGGGGTCCTGGCTGAAGTCAATAGGATCGCCGATTCCTCCGAAGTCGGAGAGTGTCTGCCTGTACGGCGAGGAACCACCAGTCTGCACACCAATAAGCCAGACATGGGACAACGGATACTCACGCAAAACTCAGGTCCTGTATGACATCACACTGATGCTGGACAACAGGATGTCTTCATCCGACATACAGGACTTTGCGTTGGAGCTCAAGCCAGCGAACACAAGCAAGCAAGCAAGCAAGTCAGTTAGTCAGTTAGTCGACAGATCATTCTCATTGCACATCGAACCATTCAGTCCATAAGTGCTCGGATACCCTCCTCAGCAAATCCCGCGTGTAGCGGCTAACGACACCAGTCTGTGTTGGTTCAACAATCTTCTTTGGCTTCCTGCGTAGTGTTCTTGTTTGGCCACCCCTCTTTTGATTTGCTGTTCTCGCAGACTGTCCATGGTTGTAGATTCGCTATCTTCACTTCGTTCTCGCACAAGTCTTACTTCTCGTAGAGTATTAAGAATGTCAGCCTGGTTCATGGCGCATCCGCCCTACACCTTAGCTTTACCTGCAAGCTTGTCAGCACGCTCATTTCCTTGTACTCCCGCATGCACGTTTTTCATCTTGCTAAAGGCTACTTTCGCCATGGCGATTCTTGTTATAATCTCTACAAGGCATTTCCCATCAGATGTTATGACTGTTCCGAGATAATTGTACCGATTCACTTGTTGAAGAATATTCCCATTTACTTGTATATTACATTGTGCTATTTCGTTCTTCCTAGTGACGACCATATTCTGTGTCTTTTTACAATTTAATTCTAATTCCAGTTGTTTACTGTGTGCAACAACAGCATCTACTAATTGTTGCAGATGCTCATTGTCTGCAATCACTACTATATCTAATGTTATTGATTTTTCGTCCTCCGAAGCTGGTTCCAATTATAGCGTCTACATTTCTGAAAATATTTTCACTGTATAGGGAAAAAGATCTGGAGACATTACACATCCCTGCCTAACACCTCTCTTAATAGGCTTATATTGTCCCACTTCTTTATCAATCCTTATGGCAGCTTGTTGTTTCCAATATATGCTTTTTATAAGTCTAATGTCTTTCCCATCAATTTGTAGATCTTTAAGCATATCTACAATATTGATATGTCTTACTCTATCGAAAGCCTTTGTGTAGTCAATAAAGCAAAGATGTATATCTTTGTTTACTTCTATAGAACGTTCAATAACTGAACGCAGCATATACACAGCATTTACTGTACCCTTTCCTTCTACAAACCCATTGTTCTTCCCCTATTTCAGACTGTATTTTCTTCCTCAATATTTGCATGATAATTCGTAGCAAAATCTTTGTGATGTGACTCATTATACTAATTGTTCTATGTTGATCACATTCCAAGGCTCCTGATTTCTTTGGGATTGCAATAAATTCAGAATTACATAATTCAGAAGGTATATGTACGGTAACATATAATGAGTTCAGCAGTCTGGTGACTTGATCTATTCCATATTCTTCTTAAGCTTTAATCATTTCTGTTGTGATGATATCTGCACCGGGGGGAGGGGGGGGGGGGGGGGCTTGCCAGCTTTCATATGTTTAAGAACATTTTGAACCTCCATCTTCAATATTGGCGGTCCTTCATTATTAAATCTAATATCATACTTTTCATCTCTGTTATCATCACAAAGTTTTTCACTTAGTCTGACCATACATGTAGAATCTGATCTTTTTCTATTATGATTTTGCCATCTTTAGATTTTAGACAGCCTACTGATGTACTTGTTCTTTTATGAGTATGTTCCTGAATTCTTTTGTGCACTAATTTGGTATTTTGACTGTTGTGTTGTTTTTCAATTTCTAAGCAATTTTTCTCAAGCCATGCTTCTTTTGCCTCCTTACATAATATTCTGACTTGTCTGAGAATTTCTTCATATTTGGCAGCATTATTTTTATTGTCTTCTTGTTTCCTTTAGTTGTAAAATGTCTTCAGTAATCCATTTCTTTCGACCCACCTTCTTTAATTTTGGAATAGTTATTTCTGCAGCCAAACTGATTGAATTCTTCAACATTTCCCATTTATCGCCCACATCCTGGAATATAATCTCTAGATCAGACAATATATCAAATCTGTTCTGTACTTCTATGTTGAATTTGTTTTATATTTCCTTGTCGTTACTCAGTTTAGTTTAGTTTTGTTTAGTTTAGTCTATGGATCAACATCACGGCACACGGGTGTAACCCGTAAGTGCTCCGTTCTCCTCCTAACTTAAACCTGAGTCTGGAGAAACTCAGCTCAGTGCACGAACTCCATAGCACCGGCGAGGATCCTGAAATACTTTGGGTAGATTTTTAACTCGAAATTCTGCCCGGGCAGCGCCGTTAGGCTACCCTTTTTCGATTTCCAACTGCCAAGGGATTATTTACGTGCGCAACAATAAACACGGGCGTCTGATCTCACAACCCAGAGACCAGAGGAAATTTTATTACTAGAAGTCCACGTGAAATAAATCCCGGTCCTTACCGGGGCTTGAACCCGGGACCTCCAGCACTCGAGGCGGACACCACACCTCGAGACCTCGCAGCCCCCTCATATTTAGTGTTTCCTATTTTATACTTGACTTTCTTTAACTTTATCCTCAATGTTCCTGTAAGTAATCTGTGGTCATTATGACAATCAGCAATGTGAACTGTTTTTGCTATTGTTAGCACATTTCTAAATCTTCTGCTAATCAAAATGTAATCAATCTGGTTTCTAATCCTGCCATCAGGACTCCTCCATGTCCATAATCTTCTTGGGTGGTGCTTAAACCAGGTGTTTCCTACAATCATTTCCTGCTCTTTTGCCCAATCTACAAGTCTGTATCCTCTTTCATTTCTCTCTCCTAAACCATAGTTTCCTACTGTGTATCTATCACCTTGATTTCTCGCTTTTGCATTGAAGTCTCCTATTATGATGTTTATTTCTGAATTTTTACATTTTTCTTTAAAGCAGACTTTATGCCACTATAAAATTCTTCTACACTATCTTCACTGGATTCTCCTGTTGGGGCATATACTTGAATAACATTTATGCTAAAATGTCTGGCGCTTAATTTAACTAGTAGAACTCTGTCTGACACGGCCGAATATCCTTGAACAGATTGTGTGTTTGCCGGTCCAAATTAATTGCTACCCCCCTTTGTTGATTTTCTCCTCCAGAATAAATCATATTAAAATCTTCATCTATCTTGATGCCTACTCCTGTCCAACTCATTTCGCACATACCTAAAATATTAATTTTCTCTTTCCATTTCTTGTTCGATGTTATCTAATTTTTCGTCATCGTTTAACGTCCTAACATACTACGAACAATTAAATCAGACACACACTCACACAGAGAGATAGACAGAGAGAGAGAGAGACACACACAGAGAGAGAGAGATAGAGAGAGAGAGAGAGAGAGAGAGAGAGAGAGAGAGAGAGAGAGAGAGAGAGAGAGAAATGGTAAAATCTGAAATGGAATTCTCCAAAACAAACCAACAGAAGCCGTACAAGAGACCACAGTGAAACCGCAAGATAAAACCCAAGAAAAGACCGAACCGAAACCACATGAAACGGCCAGCAACTCAACCACGACACCCGAGACATTAAAGGGGAAATCAATATCCCGCCAGACATCTGAAGAAAACCGAGATGAGTACCCTGACGACGGCATAGAGTGGCCCCGAGCACCTACCATGTAGGAGTGTCACGAATCGGTAAGGAGAGCGGAAATTAAAGAGGACTCAAGTGCAAGTAATTCAGAAGGCGCTGGGAAGAAAACGAAAAGAAGAAGCCCAAGAAATTCAGTGGGAAACCGATAGAATACCCATATGTACACTATGACTAAGACTGACTTCGAGTACTATGTAGATGACAGAGCAAGAAATCGAAAAGCTGCAGAAACTCAAACTCGAAGGTGAAAAAATAGCGCAAGGAGGAAAATGAAAACTTGGAAAAGCTTCTACAGACAATACACAGAAAAGGAGGCAAAAAGAACAAATAAAATGTCCTTATAAGGACTGCAAGGCAGACGAGCCAGGAGCCTTCACTAACCAAATAAACCACCAGAGGAGACCGGTACAAAGGACAACTCGCCGACCAACTCCCCAGCTGACGTCACAGATACAGACGCTTACATAACAAGTCTGAGCCAGGACTCACTCGTAAGAGCGCACAGACAAAAACAGGGTTAAATCCACAAAATCCATGGATCTCAACTCTGAATAAGCAGGTTGAACGAGACCGAATTTGGAATTGCTTTTTTTGAAATATATATATATATATATATATATATATATATATATATATATATATATATATATATATATATATATATATATATAACACGCTGAATTGCAATTATGCATACATGCATATTTACTTCTAAAAACACACAGGAGACCACAGGCCAAATCAGCATACCTACCTGAGTGCCATACACACGTTTTGGCTTCGTGAACACAACCGGATTGCCACGGAACTGAAGAAACTCAAGCCGTATCTGCACAACGAGACAATATTTCAGACTTCCAAACAGATCATCAATGGTGAGCGAGATGGTTGATGAATATAATTCTAACAGACATACATTACTCGCACACACATGCACGCACGCACACACACACACACATACACATACACACACACACACAAACACACACACACACACAAACACACACACACACACGTACGCACAAACGCACACGCACACACACGTACGCACGCCCAATCACACACGCACTCGCACACATCTTGCTGCATATATATTTATAACATGATGAATAATCCCTCAGTGTAAGCATTGAAGGGAGCCGTGGTGGAGGGCTAACCTCACGCCTGCAGACCCGTGATCATTGATTCGAATCGGCAGAGGGAGGATAAAACTTGACTCGGGCTGCCATGTTGACCCAGCCTACAATAGGACCAGGAACAGTCTGTGGAAGTAAGGGCCACCGGCCTGGTCACTCACCGTGTGCTGATTCCTCAATAAAATATGGCTCTAGCACCATATACCATGAACGCCCAGCGACGTGAAAAGGGTCCTTTACTTACTTACATGTGCATGCCAGAAATACCACATGGCAACATCCAGGTGATTGGACATATTCTTAAACCAGTGAATCGGAATTTAGCATGACCCAATGGATAAGAACGCGCGTTCTTAAACATACGGTGTGCTGATGCCAAGGTAAGAGGTTCAACCCCTACACCGGACAGTTGGACAAAAATGTTGACTTCTCGTCCTTGACTTGGAGACGTAAATTACAAGCACCTCTGAAGTCGGAGCGGGTTCGCCTGGTGGCAAGGTATACTGGTAATATGGAAAGCTAATCCACACGGACAATTCAGCCCCGTGCTTCTATAAATAGTGTGTATTGACTACGCTCGAGTTCAAAGATTGCGAGCGCAAAAACAAAGAGGTGAATAGGTATCATCATCATTATCATCACCCGCCATGCCGGTAAGACTGGGCGGTCATGTTTTGCCATCTCACTCGAATCACCAGAATCGTGGATCAGCTCAGTGTTATTGTCCCGAGCATGCCACGTGGCCAAGCCATCCAAGTATTTACTCCGCTGCCTTCCCTTGATCTCTTCCCATCGATCTTGCCGGTTGTCACCAAGTTCTCCAATTTATTTCTTCTCACAACGCGACCAAATATTGTGACTGTCTACGTCTAATTTCGCTACTCACTTTCAGGTTTTCATTTGTTTCTTATATGACTTGGTCATTGGTTTTTCTGTCTGCCCATAGTATTCTTTGCATTCTCCTCAGAAACCACATTTCCACAGCCATCAGATGTTTTTCAGCTTGTCTGCTCATTGTCCACGCTTCACTTCCATACAAAAGCACAGGTTCTATGTAGCACTCTTGTTCTCGTCGTATATGACATCAGTTTATTGGTCAGTATGTTTTTCATCTTGCAAAAGGCTGTCTTCGCCATGGCGATTCTGGTTCTCATCTCTTCAAGCCATCTCCCATCAGATGCTATGACTGTTCCGAGACAATTGTACCGATTCACCTGTAAAAGAATATTCCTATTTACTTATATATTACAGTGTGGCATTTCCTTTTCTTAGGGTTATCTGTGTCTTCTTACAATTTAATTCTAACCCAAGTTGTTCTCTTTGTGCAAACAATCGCAGCTACTAAATGTTGCAGATTCTGCCCATTGTCTGCAATCAATACTGTATCATCTGCATAATTCCTTTCATATCGTCAACGTTTCTTAATATACTTTCACTGTATACGGAAAAGAGATCCCTGTCCGACACATCTCTTAATACGCTGATTTTGACCTTCTTCATCATCAATCTTTATGGCAGCTTGTTATTTCCAATATATGTTTTTTTTAAAGAGTCTAAGGTCTGTTCCATCAATTTGGAGATCTGCAAGCATCTCCATCGTGTTGACATGTCTTAGTTTATCGAAAGCCTTTGTGTAGTCAATAAAGCACAGATGTGTGTCTTTGTTTACTTCTATAGAACGTTCAGTTAATGCTCTCAGCATATACACAGATTTTACTGCACCCTTCCTTGCCTTATACAAACACACATTGTTCATCTCCTATTTCGGGTTGTATTTTCTTCGTATAATAATTCTCTTAACAGTCGTAACATCTGATGGAAAACGCCTTGCAGAGATTAGATTAAGAATTGTTATGTCAAAGGTGGTCTTCTGCAAAATAGAAAACATACCAACAAACAACTGCCATTTGCAGAGAGGAAAAGAGTGTTGAAGTGCTATATAGAACCCATAATGTTGAATGCGTGTGAAACATGGACAATTTCCAGACACGCTGAGAGATATCTAATGGCGGTGGAAATGTGGTTTTTGAAGAAAAATATAAAGATTACCATTGACGGACAGAAAATCAAATAAGACAGCCCTTCAAGAGACAAAAGAAAAACGGAGATTGATTGGAGAAATTAGACATTGACAATCAAGATTTTCGTGAACATGTTATGAGGAGAAAAGAGCTTTAACATTTAGTGACAACTAGCAATTTGATGGGAAGAGAGCAAGAGAAAGACAAAGGGATGAATACATTGATGGCCTGGCAGCATGACATGGTTAGAGCAATAACGCAGACTTGTTTCGAGGCACTGGTGCCCGTGTCAGATGGCCAACCACGACCGCCCTGTCGGCATTGCACTTTATGATGATGGTGATGCGCGCACGTTATATCTCAGTTGTTACCCGGGTTGTCTGTTGGCCTGGGGGTCATATGTTTGAATCCCCATCGAGGTAGACATTGTTTTAACATTTGACCTGTCCTCCCTGATCGATTCAGCCTAAATATGATACGAGGAAATGTCACGTGGCAGCCGCTGTAGTATTGTTCTCATCCTCCATCGAGTGTCTATACAATTATAGTTCTAGCACCATCTACCCATTACACCTGAAGACATGTCCAAGAGTCCCTCACCCGTGTATATCCAAGAGTCCCTCACCCGTGTATATCCATCTACCCATTACACCTGAAGACATGTCCAAGAGTCCCTCACCCGTGTATATCCAAGAGTTCCTCACCCGTGTATATCCATCTACCCATTACACCTGAAGACATGTCCAAGAGTCCCTAACCGTGTATATCCAAGAGTCCCTCACCCGTGTATATCCATCTACCCATTACACCTGAAGACATGTCCAAGAGTCCCTCACCCGTGTATATCCATTTATACAATGCCCATCTTTGCACCTAGCAAATATGCTTACTCAGTCTTAAGGTTTGTTGTGTTTCTGCCATCACGTAGTCTATAAGTTTTCAGATATATCCGTGTTTACCTTGCAGGTTAAAGCATGTTACTTTATGTTTAGATTAAGTCTCAAGTTATCTATATGTTAAAACAAATGTCCCTGCTAATACTACAAACAAATACCTCACGTTGATGCATGTTTATATTAAGCCTCAAGTTATACGTATGTATGTAATGATGTGGATGTATGTAGAAAGCAAGCAGAGGCCAATCCCAGCCAAGAGCACCACAATAAATATCAGCACGCAAAAGCCAAATTTCAAAGGGCCCAGCTGCTGGCTAGACGGAAAAGCTGGCAGGAGAAAACAGAGTCACTGAACTTTGAAAGAGACACAAGGAAGTTATGGAAGCTAATATAACAGCTTAACGATGAGGGCACAGGGAGAAACTCAAAAATTGCACTACATAAAGACGGAAACATTTTAACAGGAAAGCAAGCAGCTGACCATTTTGCGGACTCATTCGCACAAGATAACAATATCGAAATTAGTCCAGAGAAACAACAAGAGATTCGAGAGAAATGGCAACATACAGGACAGAAGGAAATTGTACATGAGGTTATGGAGACACCTATCACATTCAGTGAACTGGAGCTAGCCATATCAAAACTTAAAATGAGAAAGTCACCAGGGGTTGATGGGATCTCCAATGAAATGATCAGGAACCTAGGAACAGAGGCGAAAGCAAAAGTTGCTACAGATATTTAATACAACATGGACCTTAGGCAGTGTTCCACAAGTCTGGAGAGATGCAATCATGATACCCCTTCTAAAATCTGGGAAAGACAGTTCCATTGCCTCTAGCTACAGACCCATTAGCCTCACCAGCTGTCTCTGCAAAAACAATGGAGCGCGCCATCAATCACAGACTACAGTGGTACATTGAAAGTGAAAACATCCTTGTGCCACAGCAGGCTGCCTCTAGGCAGTGCTACTTTACGGAAGATCAGACAACCTACCTCTCTCAAGAAGTTGAGGATGCACTCCAAGAGAAGAAGCTGGTACTTGCGGCTTGGATAGATCTGATGAAAGCCTTTGACAAAGTCTAGAAAAAAGGTCAGATGAAGAAACTGAGAAACTGTAATGTTAATGGAAGAATGTACAAATGGGTGAAAGCATACTTGCACAACGGAAGAGCCCGAGTACAGATAGACGTTCTCAAGAGCAAGAAAGTACTATTGCGTGACGGTGTTCCCCAGGGCGGAGTCCTGTCCCCAACACTTTTGCTAATCTTCATCAATGATCTTGTTGCTAATCTACCATATGGAATTAAAGCGGCAATATATGCTAATGACCTGGTTTTGTGGAGCGCCACCATATTGCTACAGAGAGCTATAGATACATTTGTTGCATGGGCGGATAGATGGTGTGTCAGCATAAACACTGACAAGTGCAGCACCACTCTATTTACCCTTTCTCCGAAACAAAAGGCAGAGATCATTCAGATAAATGGAACATACCTAAGAGAAGATAAAGAACCAACATACCTTGGTGTAACATTCGACGACAGGCTGACATGGAGAAAACACATTTAAAAAAAACAGTAGCAAAAGCCACAAAGAAAATAACCATCCTGAGAAAGCTAAGTGGAACCACTAGGGGAGCCAGTGGGTAAATACTTAGCAAAGTTTATCAACAGAGCATACGACCACACTTGGAATACGGGTCAACTGTGTGGTGTTCAGCATCAAAAACCACGTTACAGAAGCTGGACAAGGTGCAAAATCAAGCTCTTAGAGTCATCACAGGAGGGATGAGATCAACTCCTATAGTAGCAATGGAGAAAATGGGGAGGACACAAGCTCTAAGAGAACGCAAAGATACAAAAACAATAATCTAAGCAGAAAAGTTCCTCAGCTTGCCAGGCCACCCTATGAAGTACCGATATGAAAACTTAACTATGGGGCTGTTGAAACGAAGTAGTTTCATCCACCAGGCCAAACAACTCTGCAGAGAAACCATCGATCTTCCCACGTTGGTATCCCCCTGACAACTATTCCAGAGCGAACCCCGTGGAAAGATGAACATAGACTATCGCTACAAATCCAGACAAAAGTGAGAGGAATATTTGACAAGGAAGAACAGAACAGTGTACAGCGAAGAACAGCCATTCTCAGCTTCCTTGATGACGAATACCCACAGGATCTCTGGATCCGTGTCTACACAGATGGGTCAGCACAAAATGCTGTTCGAAATGGAGGAGCGGGAGTGTACATAGAATACCCAAATAATACTAGAGACACGGCCAGGAGTTCCAACATGAAAGTACTGCCATAACTATGATGCTGAAATTGAGGCAGTCAAGATAGCAACAGAGAAATTACGAAATACTAGCCATGGTACACAACCTGTGGTGATATTGACATATGCAAAATCCGTAATAGAGGTGTTCCTGTCTGGGAAATTGCCAGTTCTAAGGACACTACTTTCTGAACTTAGCAGTCAGCGTAAGGTCATCATACAGTGGATACCATCCCACTGTGGAGTACCCGGAAACGACAGAGCTGATCGATTGGCTAAGGAAGGAGCAAAATAAGAACAACCTGATGTACCCATTACATACCACCAAAAGAAAAGAATGATCAAATCAGTCAGAAGGCCACCAAACCTTACTCAAGACGACTACCACGTTATGGACAGACCTCAGAACAGGACACAATAGATTACGCAACCAGATGTATACAAAATTCAAGATTGGTGACTCAGCTATGTGCACATGTGGTTTGGCGTCGCAGACAGCAGAGCACATACTCCAGGATTTCCCAAACTACAACATATCCAGGCGAACCTTCTGGCTTAGAGAGACAACAGTTGAAGATAAACTCTATGGACCGCTGAGTGAACTAAAAAAGACTGTTAGATTCATACAAGAGACAACATTGCAGTTATAAACATATTTCAGGCGAACGAAAGAAGAAGAATATGTATGTTAAAATAAATGTGCTTACTAACACTATAAATAAACCCTCAGGTTTAGATTAAGTTTCATGTTAACTATATGTTAACATAAATATTTCATAGTAAATCTACAAACAAAAACCTCACGTTGTCGCATGTTTAGATTAAATATGAAGTTAACTACCGGTCTCTGTGGCTAAGGGCTTGCGAACGCGCTTTGTGAGGTCGTATACCCGGGTTCGAAACGCAGCGGTGCTGGTTTTTTCAAAAAAAGGTAGAGGAGCCGATCGTTCAGAAAGCAATGGCAAACTACTGAACGTAAAATTTGCCCAGGAATCACAAACAGCGAAAATGCTGGGGTTGACTGCTACGTCCTGTGAAGGACATGCAACTTTATTTAATCAAGTTAACTATATGTTAAAATAAATGACCACTGATATATGAAATAAGGCCAGTCGTCATGTACCTGCAGCGGTGAATCAAGCCGTCACGTACAACGAGTACCTCCCGACGTTGCTAGGAGACGATGCAACACGCTGGAAGCTGACGTCAACCGCTGGTAGAAGCACTTACAATCCTCAAGTCAATCCAAGTTTGGTCACGGAGTTTACGACTGCAGCCTTTAGATTAGGCCACTCTCAAGCACCTTCAAAGTTTCCTATTGGAAATGAATTAGTTCATTTGAGATATCTGTACAGCCGGTAAGTATAGAGGTCTGGGTAGGTAAAAGTTTATACTGTATATGTCAATGGCTGAAAAGTTACTAGGTTCGAGTCCCATCATAAAGTTAGAAATGTTAACAAGCATTGATTTATAATGTTATACATTTTCATCTCCTGTGCAGACAGACATTGCTTTCTCATCTACCAAGATCATTTCTGTTAGTGCTGAATTAGACTCTTGACTCCATCAGTCGCAACGAAAATTACTTTAGGTAGATAGATCGTATGCCTATCCTCTTCGGAGCAATACTACAAACAAGACATCCAGTGCGCAAGTCTCTTTCTCTTCACATTCAACTTCGGTGTCATTCGCGAAATGTCTCCCGCCAATTTGGATTTTCAGTGAACCAAAAAGGTGGAGATCGCTAGGGGCTAAGTCGGGGTTGTAAGGTGGATGTTCCAGAACTTCCCCCCTTAGTTGGTTAATTTTTTCCTGAGTTAATCGAACCATGTGTGGTTTTGCTTGTCCTGAAGCTGCAACACTCTTCTAGTCAGCAGTCCTGAAAATTTCAATCGATCATGCATTATGCTGTATGCTGAACAATGTGCGCACCCTATTGCAGATAGTACAGAGTCTATCGTTACTCGCCTGTCACCTCCAATCATCTACTCCATCTGCTGTGCGGATGCTTCTGTTGCAATCTCAACAGGACGACCAGATCGGATTTCATCAACAATTTTAGAGCGTCCTTGAGAAAATGTTTCTACCCAGCTATGCGCCGCTCGACGGGACAAACTTGTGTCAGCATAAACAGGAAGCATATCCTTATGAATGTCCTTTGCAGGCAGTTCTATTGCAAAAAAAACAAAACAACGCACAACAACACGTTGCGCTTTGGTTGTACACTCCGTAAGTACAGTCACCGCTTTGCTTATGCGCTGCGCACGCGCATGAGGCACCTAGTGCCACCTGACGAACGGGAATATAACGTTAGATGTTGCTGACACCTAATGAAAAACTGTAGAAAACACCAACTACATTTACCTGTCATCCCACAGAACTGTGTGACTTACTTATTGACTTGCCCTCGTAATTAAAAACACCATGTAACTCCAGGCAAGTATGCTATACACAGAAACTAGTAAATTACTCATCTCTGTATTACTCACCTTTGAATTACTCACCTCTGAATTACTCATTTCTTAATCACTCACGCCTGTATTTGGAGAACGATTAATGAACAAAAAACATATTTTATGGAATAGGATAACAATCTGCTCATCAACATTCTCTCTCTCTCTCTCTCTCTCTCTCTCTCTCTCTCTCTCTCTCTCTCTCTGTCTCTCTCTCTCTCTCTCTCTCTCTCTCTCTCTCTCTCTCTCACTCATTGTGGCTGTGTCTATCTCTCAGTGTGTGTCTCTCTCTCTCTCTCTCTTTGAAGATATCAGTTGTTCTCTCTCCCTGATCCTCTTTTCATATAAAATTCGCTTTTATCTGATTCTTTCAAAAGACAATCTAATATGAGAATTTTCAAGCACTGATATTTATACCAATTTTGATTTCCTCAGTCTGCATGGTGGCTGTGCTGTGCAAACCGGAGATCCGGTTTATGGCATTTAGTTTGATGTCAACTGTTTGAAGTTGTCATTACAACCTTGCAGATTCGCTGGTGATCAGAAATCGCATCCAATATGCGAGTTTACAATCGTTAAAGAAACGAGTCTGTGTTCACTTTGTACCATGGCTGTTCTACTTGCACAATTTTTGCATCATGCAGTTTAAAACGCCGAGCGCAGCTTTTATTTGTCTCTCTGCTCATTCCTCTTTTATTTTTAATAATTTCTTGTTTGTCCATCTTGATTGTAGAATGAGAGAATACATTCTGGTATAATATCCGCAGCGTTCCATTTCAGCAACTAACTCACTAACGTCAGTATATGTTCACATTTTTCTGCGTTAACTTGGATGGAATCTGTCGGCGTGTCACACACACACACACACACACACACATACACACACACACGCACGCACGCACGCACGCACGCACACACACACGCACACACGCAAACACGCACACGCACACACACATGCGCGCGCACGCACGCTTGAACAATTTGGTATTTGTGAAGATTCATTGCATTATTTGTTACTAAGCAATAGTTCTGCCCTGTCTCTCATAATTACTGCAAAACGACTCGGCTGGCTTAGGTTTATGCTTTTACACACAAAAATGTGCGCAAGGCCATAACTCAGCTGGACAGGAAGAAAGAAAAGTAAAGAAATTGGGTACAACAGGTTCATGCATTTATCGATACACGAATGGCCGTAAATGGATCCCTACATTTATGTTAATCGTTATATAGTATTGATACGCTTCTGGCAACAGTTAAATCATTCATGTAGAATATGTGCCTGTAGTTCAACCTTTCGTAATACGGCCAGATCTGACCGCCAGTCTGAATAACATCGGTCCCTTAAGCCCTAAAGCTGCCTTATCACGACTGCAACATGTAGAAAGAGACACATGGCGGGTTCACGTCATAACGTATGTTTATGTTGTCTTTTTCTCAGTCCAGGATTAGTTCTGGATCATTTCGAAGATATTATTGCTGCAATGGCCGGTCATAGCTCCGTCGCTAATCAAGGCAGTCAGCGTGTGGATAAACATTTCAGTAAGTCAATATAATAATTGGTTTTGCTTTAACTGCTTTCATATATGCATTACTGCATTTTTGACAGATACAATCATTTGTATTTGTGCATACAATCTTGTTTGTACAAGCGTATGTATTCTTTCTTGCTATATATGATGGAGCAGAATAGCAGTCGGTGACTTTCAAGAGAATTAGGAATTGTTGATGCCACTATGCAATAATATAAACTGTGCTGATAATGGAACACTGCAACATAGGGTGCGACGGTCCACTCAAGATAGAAATGACGCTGGACACGCTGTGATATATAAAAACTGGCCAGTCAAGATGCATAAGCTGATTTCTTACCCCAGCATAGGCAAACCGTGCTTGAACACTACATGCACCCACCTGTTAAAAAGATGTTGCGGAAAGCCAGTGAGACACTACATGCAACCACTTGTGAGACTGATGTATCCAGGTAGCCAGTGTGACATGTGTTATGCCTACATATAGCCCGAGCAGCCACTGAGACATATGCTATGCCTACATATTATTAGGGCAGTCAGTCAGACATGTGTTATGCCTACATATTGTTCGGGCAGTCAGTCAGACATGTGTTATGCCTACATATTGTTCGGGCAGTCAGTCAGACATGTGTTATGCCTACTTATTGTTCGGGCAGTCAGTCAGACATGTGTTATGCCTACATATTGTCCGGGCAGCCAGTCAGACATGTGTTATGCCTACATATTGTTCGGGCAGTCAGTCAGACATGTGTTATGCCTACATATTATTAGGGCAGTCAGTCAGACATGTGTTATGCCTACATATTGTTCGGGCAGTCAGTCAGATCAGGTCTTAGTCAGATATGACTGAGCTACCGTATAACAGTAGACGGTACTACCTTCTTTCTGTTAGCGCCGAACGTTGGGCGGTGCTTACCAAACCCGACTCCCCACATTGTGCCAACGGCTTCTGGCGGAAGAGCACAATTGGGAGGGTACAAGCCTTACCCTGGTGCGAGGAAATGCAAGCTAAAGACAAAATGTCATGGCAGGGCAGACCAGGCCCTAAGCCTTGGTTGGCGGCTAGTCTAGGATCGAAGCTCCGAGAGGCGGACAGTTAGAGCATTCCTTTGCTGATCCGGCAGCTTCTGCAGCTTGTCTTGTACCAGATGGATAGGTGTTACCTTTCCTCTGGAGGGAACTAGGCAGGCCGAGAAAGAGATCATGCTTCATGAGCAACACATCGTCTCTATATCTTAGCCCAGGCTTTGTGCTATGGAGAGGCAATAACTCCATCCCTGGTCTTAACCGGTCTCGGAATCAAAACGAGAGATAACTGTTACGAGTTTTAAGTCCTTGTCAATTGGCGTAGGCATGGGGCGCTACGGGTTGCTTCTGACGGTGGGAGACACCTACAGGTGTCACTGATCAGCTACCGCCCGCCTCAAGCTGGGCACCCCCCGGCCAGTTGGGTGCTAATCTGCCACAGCCTGCCTGTTTCAATTGGTGCTTGGGGCTAGGACAAACTCTGATTCGCAGGCTGTAAAACCAATGCACCAGGTACAAACAAAAGTAAAAATAGAAACCTCAAGCTTCGGCTTGCAACCTAGAACGTGAGAACCATGTGTCCAGGATTTTCCACTGACTTTACCAATATTGACGATGTGAGATGCCTTGTGATTGATGCCGAACTCAATCGTTTAACATTGATATTGCTGGCCTGCAGGAGACTCGCCTCGCTGAGGAAGGGTCACTCAGGGAAAACAATTACACATTTTTTTGAAAGGGTAGAGGGCAGGCAGAAAAAAGGCAACACGGTGTGGGCTTCGCAGTGAAGAATTCGCTACTGGGAATGATTGAAATTCCAGCAGAAGGAAATGAAAGACTATTATCCCCGCGCTTGGAAACCTCGTGTGAGTTTGCCACCATTATTACTGCATATGCACCGACACTCGATTCCTCTGATGATGTGAAGGATTCGTTCTATGAGGAGTTAGACTCCGTGATCAAGGCAGTTCCAAAATCTGACTACATTTATATGCTCGGTGATTTCAATGCTCGTGTGGGCAAGGACTCTAGTTCATGGCCAGTGTGCCTTGGAAAATACAACATCGGTCGCAGGAATAAAAATGGGCAAAGGCTGCTGGAGCATTGCACCAGTAATGACCTATGTATTACAAACTCCTTTTTTAAAACAAAAGAGATGCATAAGGTCACATGGAAACATCCAAGATCCGGCCATTGGCACCAGCTGGACTTCATCATCACACGGAGACAACATCTGAACCATATATCATTGACTCGAAGTTACCACAGTGCTGACTGTGATACGGATCATTCTTTGGTTGTTGCAAGGGTTAGACTGAGACCAAAGAGAATCTACACAGCTAAACATAAATCTAGCCCCAGGATTAATATTATTAACACTCACGATCCTGAAAAGTGCTTTCAGTTTCAACAACAACTTGAAAACGTTTTCACTGATACACCAGAAAATTGTACAGTAAATGAAAAGTGGGGTCAACTTAAGGAAACTCTTTATAAAACTGCCGTAGGGGTTTACGGCACTGTGGATCATAAGAGGCAGGACTGGTTTGCGGCAAACAGCGAGACTCTGCAGCCCTTGATTGATAAAAAGAAGAAAGCTCTCTTAAAAAACAAGGAAAGACCAACGCATAACACTCTGTGTGAGCTAAGGCAAGCTAGGAAGGATTGCAAAAGGCTGCCAGGCAGTGTGCAAATGATTATTGGATCAAGTTGTGTGAGTCCATTCAAATCGCAAGTGATAAGGGAAACATAAGAAGCATGTATGAAGGAATAAAGAAAGCCTGTGGTCCAGTGATCAAAAGAAGTGCACCATTAAAAACCTTGACTGGAGAAATCATCACTGATAAGAAACAGCAGATGGACAGATGGGTAGAGCACTATTTGGAGCTTTACTTAAGTGAGACCAAACTAGCGGATGATGCCCTCAACGCCATAGAGGCTCTACCAACTCTTGACCACCTGGACACACTTCCCACCATAACAGAAGTTAAGTGTGCTATAAATGAACTTGCATCTGGCAAGGCTCCAGGTAAGGATGGGATTCCAATAGAGGTTATCAGGAGTGGGCAAGACACACTCACTCTACAGATCCACCAGCTAATAGAGCTATGCTGGCGAGAAGGACAAGTCCCACAGGATTTCAAAGATTCAAGCATCATAACACTGTACAAGAACAAGGGCGATCGGAGCGACTGCAACAACTATAGGGGTATCTCACTTCTGTGTATTGTTGGAAAAGTATTTGCCAGAATTGTTCTGCGCAGACTTCAAGTCCTAGGAGATCAAGTCTACCCCGAATCACAGTGTGGCTTTCGACAGAACCGGTCTACCATTGATATGATATTCTCATTGCGACAAATGCAAGAAAAATGCCGTGAACAGAATCAACCACTGTTTATTGCCTTCATCGACCTCACAAAGGCATTTGATTTGGTCAGTCGTGAGGGTCTGTTCAAGGCACTAAAGAAGATTGGCTGCCCACCAACTCTTCTGTCCATTGTGGAATCGTTCCACACAGGCATGAAGGGTATAATCAAGTTTGATGGTGCAACTTCTGAAGAATTTGAAATCAAGAGTGGAGTTAAGCAAGGTTGTGTACTAGCTCCCACCCTCTTTGGAATATACTTTTCACTTCTACTGAAATATGCCTTTCGTGATCAGGATGGTGGTATATACATTCACTCACGCTCAGATGGCGGCCTCTACAATGCTCAGAGATTGAAGGCCAAGACCAAAATTAGGAGGGTACTGATCAGAGAGTTGCTTTTTGCAGATGATGCTGCAGTTACGACCCACTCTGAGGAAGAATTGCAATGTCTACTATCTGCATTCTCCAATGCTTGTTCTGAATTTGGTTTAACAATTAGCAAAAAGAAGACACAGATTATGTCACAAGGTGCACATGGGGTACCATCAATCTTTATTGACGACGCCGAACTAGAGATGGTAGACCATTTTACATATCTAGGATCAGTGGTAAATATCAAATTATCCCTAGATCAGGAAATCAACATCCGGATTGGTAAGGCAGCAACAACAATGAACAGGTTAAGAAAAAGAGTCTGGGAGAACAGGAAGCTTACTGCCAAAACAAAAGTCCTTGTCTATCAAGCCTGTGTCCTTAGTACTCTTCTTTATGGCAGTGAAACCTGGACAACTTATTCACACCAAGAGAAACGTTTAAACAGCTTTCATATGCGTTGTCTGCGAAGAATTCTTGGTATTTAGTGGCAAGACAAAATCACAAATACTGAAGTATTGGAAAGATCAGGTTGTGTGACAGTTTATTCCATGCTCAGTCTTCGTAGACTTAGATGGATAGGACATCTTAGGAGGATGGATGATGGTAGAATACCAAAGGACATCATTTTTGGTGAATTACAGATGGGTAAGAGATCTCAGAGTCGGCCTCTACTACGATACAAAGATGTGTGTAAGCGGAACATGATTGATACAGGCATTGATAATGCACATTGGGAGCAAGTCGCCGCTGAAATGTGTTGCATGGAGGGCAAACATCAGAAATTGAATAAAGACAAAGGAGAAAATTATTGCAGATAAGTCACACACCGAGCGTTTGAGACGTAAGATGGTGCATGATGGTGGAAATGACCACGTGTTCACATGCACCCACTATGAATGGACATTTACAGGGCAAATTAGCCTTATCAGTCACATTCGCTACTGCCATAGGTAAAAGTTATTATGCCTTTTTAAAGCACAAACTATCGTCTGTCAAGACGGCAAGGTGCCAATGAATGAAGTCAGTCAGACATGTGTTATGCCTACATATTGTCCGGGCAGCCAGTCAGACATGTGTTATGCCTACATATTGTTCGGGCAGCCAGTCAGACATGTGTTATGCCTACATATTGTCCGGGCAGCCCATGAGACATGTGAGATGCCTACATAGTGTCCGCACAGCCAATGAGACATGTGTTATGTCTACATATTGCTCAGGCAGCCAGTCAGACATGTGTTATGCCTACAAATTGTTCAGGTAGCCACTCAGACATGTGTTATGCCTACATATTGCTCAGGCAGCCAGTCAGACATGTGTTATGCCTACATATTGCTCAGGCAGCCAGTCAGACATGTGTTATGCCTACATATTGCTCAGGCAGCCAGTCAGACATGTGTTATGCCTACATATTGCTCAGGCAGCCAGTCAGACATGTATTATGCCTACATATTGTCCGGGCAGCCAGTGAGACATTTGTTATGCCTACATATTGTCCGGGAAGCAAGTCAGACATTTATTATGCCTACACATAGATAGGCATTGGGAATCTCCGTGGCGAAGTAGTTACGCTCCATGCTTCGCTCCCCCAAGATTGTGGGTTCGATTCCGCTGGAGCTGCGGCCTTCGTACTTTGTGCGAAGGCTTCAGCAAGCCACCCTGCGGAAAGAGACCGAGCCATATAGCATGAACTCGGTGCAATGAAATCGAACCTCTTCCTTTTTAAACCGTCCTGTTTTTATAGCTATGCATTGTACGTGTTGGATTTAGAAATCAACGTATCCATCTTGAATCACGTACATATATCACTGCGTGCATAGACATCAATTTACTCACCGTGCACTAGTGAGTCACATCCGATTCGGCACTTAACAGTAGACACCCCCACCCTCTCTCTCTCTCTCTATCTCTCCCCCCCCCCCCCATCCCGGGCCATACACCGCAAAGTACTATATTGGCTGTAAATGACAGTTTGACAGTTTTGCCAGTGCCAAGCAACAAGTAAGTTTGGACAAAACAAAACTGGATGACGGTAAAATAGAAGTAATGGTGTTCACAATAATGACTTAAAAGTTGTTAATATAGAAGCAGACATGTTGTATTCGATATCAAATTAACGTGGGTTGCATTGGGAACACCATTGTATATAAGCCCTTGGCAGATACGGGAAGTTGCTTAAGACGGTTAATCATCCCATGGTAGTTAATCATCCCATGGTAGTTAATCATCCCATGGTAGTTAATCATCCCATGGTAGTTAATCATCACATGGTAGTTAATCATCGCATAGTAGTTAATCATCCCATAATAGTTAATCATCCCATGGTAGATAATCATCCCATGGTAGTTAATCATCCCATGGTAGATAATCATCCCATGGTAGTTAATCATCCCATGGTAGTTAATCATCCCATGGTAGTTAATCATCCCATAGTAGTTAATCATCCCATAGTAGTTAATCATCCCATGGTAGTTAATCATCCCATGGTAGTTAATCATCCCATGGTAGTTAATCATCCCATAGTAGTTAATCATCCCATAGTAGTTAATCATCCCATGGTAGTTAATCATCCCATGGTAGTTAATCATCCCATGGTAGATAATCAGTGAAACATTGGATTGAATACTTGCAGGTGTTTACAATTCGTAGATGTACATTCGTCCTCCAAACTGTGCACAGAGGGAACAATAGACATGTACTGGGATATGAATGCCTCTGATTATGCTACTGTATTAACAATTTAAGCATTGCGAAAGTGATCGCAGTCGATGCGATACAAATACGAGGGTAAGTTAATAAGTAAGTCACAAATGGCTGTCGAAAAATGACTAAATATGATAACAACTTTAAACCAGTTAATTTTTATAGATACACTGTCCCTTTATTTCTCAACATAGTGTCCACCAACATAGATGCACTTATCCCATCGTTTTATCAGTCCTCCCAAACCGGCTGCATAGAACTGCGTGCTCTGTTTTCTAAACCATGTTTTCATTTCATATTCAACTTCGGCGTCACTCGCGAAATGTCTCCCGCCAAGGCGGTTTTCAGTAGACTTAGCCCCTAGCGATTTCCCGTAAAGAGGTGCATAGCTGGGTAGAAAAAGTTACTAGGGAGAGTCAATAAGTAAGTCACACAGTTCTGTGGGATGGCAGATAAATGAAAACAAAGCACGCAGTTCTATGCAGCCGGTTTGGGAGGATTGATAAAACGATGGGATAAATTCATCAATGTTGATGGAAATTAAGTTGAGAAATAAAGGGGCAATGTATGTATCAAAATAAACTGGTTTCACATTGTTATCACAGTTAGTTATTTTTTACAGCCATCTGTGACTTATTTATTAACTTCATAGTCAACTCTCATAGTTCGCATGCAGAATTCTGACTGTAAACGAAGAGAAGAGAAGAGAAATGAGTGACATGAACGAACGAACGAACGAACGAACGGACAAACTTTATTTTCGAAGGGTAACAAATTGGGCACGCAGGCCCGTCTTACATTCGGCTCTTCCAATCACTCATCTTTCGTTCATCAGTGCATAATGCATTCACATAGGAAGAAAACATTGTCAAATGAATGTTGTAAGCATAAACAATGCATGTTACATTGTTGTGAGACAAATTCCTTACCCACCCACCCACCCACCCATCCCCTATCCATCCGCGTGTCTCCCTACACACACATCCACCACCCAACCACACACATAACTACCTGTCCATTCATCGATGAATCCACGCACGCATGCCGGCCAGAATGTAAACATACACATACGCACACATTCTCTTACTCTCTTTCTCTCTCTCATCTCTCTCTTTCTCTCTCTCTCTCTCTGTCTCTCTCTCTCTCTGTCTCTGTTTCTCTCTCTGTCTCCGTCTCTCTATCTCTGTCTCTCTCTCGCTCTCTCTTTCTCTCTCTCTCTCTCTCTCTCTCTCTCTCTCTCTCTCTCTCTCTCGCTCTCTCTCAGGTACAATAAACCTACAGGTTTCTCTGTCCAACAGCTGAAGAACTGACACAGTTTCTATTATACAATCCCAAAACCGGACGAGGCGGGGATCTTCTGTCCACTAACATCCAGCGAGGGAGAGACCATGGCCTACCTACCTACGTGCAGGTGAGGGACTTCTGCTGCCTGCCGCCAATCACAGGCTTTAACGACACGGCCCTGGGACCAGAAGGATATAAACTGGGACAGTTTTACAAGTATGTATTGTTTGAGACAGGATACAATTTGTCGGGTAAAATATTGATGTTCCAGCTGGTTATGTTAGTCAGTACTGTCTTAGTTGTTATCCAAACTATCTCTGTCCTCTAATAATGTTATCATTGACCCACATTACCCACTTGGTTACTTCTACTGCTTCAGTAACATCGTGCTATTAATCTAATGTTTTCGGTCCCAGAAAGTGCTATACTAATCTAAGATGCAGTTACTACTGTAACTTATGTAACTTAGCTCACGGATAGTTACTGTTGTGACTAATCCAAAAATTAATCAAATTTAATGAAACACTCTATTTAACCTTTGACGACCAAGAAAGGGCATTTTATAGAGTAAGTTAGTTAGTTAGTTAGTCGACAGATCATCCTCATTGCACATCGAACCATTCAGTCCATAAGTGCTCGGATCCCCTCAGTGAATCCCGTAGCGTGTAGCGGCTCACGACACCAGTTCTGTGTGGGTTTATTACTCTTCTTTAGATTCCTGCGTAGTGTTCTTGTTTGGCAACGCCTAATTTAACTTGCTGTTCTCGCAGCCTGACCATGAATGTCGATTCCCAGTCATCGTTTGGTTCTCGTAAACGACTTCCTTCTTGTAGAGCATTCAGAATATCTGCCTGGTCCATGGCTCTATAACAGTGCTGAGGTTATAGAGCAGAGACAAAGTCCTCGCTGTATTTCAAATATTTATTCAATTGAATACATCGTAGAATATAAAACAGCATACAATGACTTTCTGGACAGATGTTATTACAATAGGTGTTGCTGACCCGAGGTACAGATGGTAACTAACTATTGCTATCCCCCCCCCCCCCCCGCGTCACAGCTTGAGCGTCCCTAGTTACATCCCAACGGGATGCTCAGTCGTGCCTTGTATACTAGTCTTTTCCCCTTTGCACACCACCCATTAAACCCCATAACAGAGATGATGATCTGTTATAGCTCGTCCGCCTTCTAAAGTAGCCTTCCCGCAAGCCTGTCAACCTGCTCACTCCCTTGTACACCCGCATGTCCTGGCACGAAGATAAAACTAATCTTTGTCAGCCGCGGTCGCTCCAGAGATAGCAGCCAGTCTCTTCGGACCTACCCCGTCTCTGTCTTCCTCAGTATACTCATTGAGTTGGAAAAAGACCGAGCCATGTGCGAAAACATGGATCAATGAGGTCTTTCTGATGACTGCCGAGTCCATCGATGATGAACTGTGGTTTTCGTGGATGACATTTGTGTTGGCATTCTGGCGGCGGCATTATTCACAGTGTACCCGTGCGGGCTGTTGGATTGCCGAGACTCCTGTCTATTCCACTTTTCACATTAGACAGTGGGGAGCAATTTCTGTGATATTCACTGCACAGGAATGGAGCATAATGGGGACGACTCGTCGACGTGAAGTTGGAACCGCGACTAACTAACTAACTCATTGAGTCCCAAAGGACACATGCCCGATTGAATATCTGTGTCTCGAGCCATGTTATTGCGTTACTTAGTGTCATGACGTCTATAGTCAGGCTGTTTGTGGTCAAAGCAAAAGCGCCAGACTCTTCCTTCACAAGCTTTCCTCCGGCCTGACGCGTAAAGGCCAATGAACTTCTCACTCCTCGAACGACCGTGTAAATGACAGCATCATCCTCCAAAGAATTCTCGATGATCAAAGCCTGTACTTCCGCCTCCACAGCAGCTGGAATTTCTTGTCTACAGTTCCTGTCTAGTTGGATGCACACTGAAAAGGATGTACACAATTTTGTTGGCATTTGTACCCACTCCTAGCCAGGTTCTAAGTCCTCAAGTGAATACACCTGCTGAAGAATGTCTTCGGCTTGACCCATACACGACTTTCCTCTTTTTAACCTGCCGCCCTTTACCTTCTTAATCTCGCTATGCAGTGGATGTTCTGTGTTTGTGTTGACTCTGAGATAGGCGCGTGCTTGATAAATTTGCATTCTGTCTTCAATGGTTGGAAAATAAAAAAGGTAGAGCATCGCCCTGCATGCTGTATCTCTTGTACATCCAAGAATAATGCACATAGCTTCGTTCTGTATCATTTCCATCCTTCCTATCTGCTTATGGCTGAGAGTCAGGATCGCCATCGCATACTCCAAAACAGAAAAGACCAGACCCTCGTAAAGAAGACATAGATGGCGCTGCTCACAGTTTGCCGCCGCCATCACCCGCATTGCAGCCAAACCCCGCTTAGCCTTTCTTATCACAGGTCTACGTGCTCAGTATAAGCTAGTCTTCAATCAAATCGTATCCCCAGGTAATTCATTGCCTGCGCTCTACCCACCGTCTGTGGGCCCAGAGTTACAGTTGACGTTGGGTTGTTGACAATATGGTTATTCAAAGAGAACCATTTCACTGTTGCCTTTGTTGGGTTGACCATTGCCCCATCTTCAACACACCAAACGCCTATGCGATTGAGTTTGGTGTGTAGTTCCACAGTAACCTAGTCTCTATCCTTACACTGACGATACACTAAAACATCATCTGCACACGACAATATTCTCCCCGGTCCTATGATTTGCTCGCTGGTGATTCTCACAGTGTAGGTGTTGAACAGCACAGGAGATAATGGTGATCCCTGTGGTAGGACAGGATATATTGTTGTTGGTTCCGAAATCCAACTGCCACATCTAAAATCTACTTTCCGCTGGAAGAGCGCTGCAGCGATCCAACTAAGGAGGAAAGGACTTATCTTAAGTTCAAGAAACTGAAGCATTAAAAAATCCCATGTACTCTGTTGTACGCATCCTCAAGATCAATATCTACAGCAAATATGTCAATGCCTGAGTGGAAACTTTCATAGACATCATGGGTAAAACCTGCTGCATTGGTCCAGGTTTCTCTTCTAAGACGGTACCCTCCCAGGGTAGGTGGGAAAACACCTTGCCTCTCTAGCTGGCTTGATATTTTTCTGGCACTTTCTCCATCAGCCTGCCTATTGTATTCTGCATGGTTAATACTCGACATCCCTGAATTTTTGTGTGGTCTTTGCCAGGCTTCGGCAAGGGAATCAGATAGCCGTGTAACCACTCCTCCTTGATGCTAGCACTCCCTATACTGTTGTTGTACATGTCTGCTAGTTTCTCTAGGTCTGCTAGTTTACTTATTAATGTCGTCATATCTTATGCCATCAGGCCCTGGAGCGCTGTGTTTTGATCGTCGAAGCACAGCCTTGATTTCTTTCACTGTCACTGCGTCTTTATACGAAATGTTCTGGGCTTTGCACCTATCTGAGGTGATTTCCTTGGCAAGATTTCGGCCTCTCATCTCTGTTTGGTTGCTCTGCTCTAGATAGCATTCAAAGAGGGCTTTGTCCTCATTCTCGTCAGTCCTCTGCCAGATGAGGTCAGCACCTTGGAAGTCAGGAATACTCTTATTCTTGACTACCGCACTCATGCTTTTATGTAGTCGCCAGAACAATTTCAGTGACTTGTCTGTGCTTGCCCTCTTTGACATACCTCTGCCCATTTTTCATTTTTAACCACCTTAACCAGTTTCTTTGAAATAGCTTACTTTTGTGTTCATCTCTCTTTCTAAATGCATGCAGAGACTAGGATGGGCAACTCTGTTCTTGGCGTTTTGCTATTTCCGTACAGCATTACGCGTATCCGCCCAGGCATTTTCCACCTCATAATTCCACCAAGATGGCTGCTCCCAGCTTGTTTTCCTGCCCTTAAGTTTTCTGCGCTCTCGAGCCTGATTTTACTCACCACATCTTACCCTGTACTGTCATACTGGAAAGTCTTGACCAATGACTTATGCTGCCTGGTTCTGTCTTTCTCCATCAATATGCTGCAAGGGTGGTTGTCGCTGCCGTGGTACCCTAGGACACCCCATCTACATATTGTAGTGAGTGAAGGGGAAACTAACGCCAGATCAATAACACTATTCTCATCACCTGGACGACTTGCTCTCCTGGTGGCACAGCCACTGTTGATATAAAACCAGGTCAATGGTTTCAAGTGCAGTCTCGAGACGTTCCACCTGTGTGTTGGAGGAAATGTTTCCCCATGATCTGCCTTTAGCGTTGAAATAGCCACAGAAAATAATATTTCTCTCGTGACCTAATATGTCACATAAGCACTGCCACTTCTGGGAAACCTCACTTGCGTTACGGGCATAAACATTAACCAACACGAATGGTAGACCGGATTTAACTCTAACCGCCTGCATTTGTATGTCGTCACTGTCCCAACTGGACATGTCTGGCACTGAAGCCACAATACTGTCGCGAATATTAATCGCCATACCGTCGCCTGTTGTAGAAACATTTAAAGCCTTCAATTTGGAGTAACTGATCACCCAGTCTCGTCTTCTGAAGCACTGCAATGTTGTTCCTGTATAGAGTAGATAGAAACAATCTGTGGTAAATCCTGAAACGATATGGGGTGAGCACACATCTATCAAACCTATGTAGAAGCTTATAAAACAACAGTGTATGCATAGAGAGAACGAATGGAGGACACTCAGAACCCTTTGCCATGACATCAGGAGTACGACAAGGTCCTGTCCTCCTCTTGTTCATAACCTATATAGACAGTGTATGTAAAGAAACCAGCCAAACAGAGATTGCAAACCAGCCAAACAGAGATTGCAACAACACCGCATGACGAACATAATACAGAAGAAGAACCAACAACAAATTATACCATTAAAGAAGTCCTATTTGCGGACGAACAAGCACTAATAGCAAAATCAGAGGCAGAATTACAAGACCACAAGAATAGTCTAAACGAAGTGTTTAAGGAACATAACATGAAAATTAGCACAAGTAAAACAAAGGTAATGACTATAACCAAAGAAGAAAATGAAAATAACAAAGATTCATCTAAATCTACACTCCTTGAAAAATAGTAAAGATCTTTAAGTACTTAGGAAGTATAATATCATCAAATGGCAAATCAGAAGACGAGATTGAAAAAAATGATGCATTAAGAAAAACCACCTCATTAGACATTATTAAAGAAGAAACACGTATCAATAGTTACTAAGAATGCAATATACAATACATTACTAAAGAACAAACACGAATCAATGGTTACTAAGAAAGCAATCTACAGTACAGTGGACAACCACAGAAACAGAGAAATTAAAAAAAAAACACAACAGAAATGAGATTCATGAGAAGAATACTCAATGTATCAAGAAGAGAGAAAATCAGAAATGAAGAAATAAGGACTAAAGTGGGGGTTATATCAGCGCTAGATTTTATTTATTTATTTTTTAATTATTAAATGGTTCGGTCATGTAACTAAGTTACCAACTAATAGTATACCACAACAATCAATGATGTACATACCAAAAGGAAGCAGAAGAGGCCGACCACGTACGCGATGGACAGAGGGAAAAGCAGAGTCCATTGGAATCTCGATAAATGAGGCCCATAAACGGGCACTCCCCCGCTGTTTATACTTCACTTGACATCGCAAGGTACAAGAGGAACAAGATGAGATGAGTTGCGAACGTGCATAACTTAACTCACAGGCAATTACTCTTGTAACACATTCATTTTAACTCCTAAGCGATTACTACCAGTAACTTATATAACTGAACTCACAGACAATTACTGTTGATGCTTGTTCAGCGTAACTCCTAGGCTAACTCCTAATACTAGTAATGTAACAAAGAGACGTGTTCAGGACACAATAGTGAATATGGCTGGCCATCGTGAAAGAGATTGGGACCTCACCATGCAGCACCCATATGACAGCAATGAGACTTCAACAAAAGAAACCAGCGATATGTGTAATTCTTTGTTCTCTGAAGATAAGCCTGGTTTAAATATGCCCAGGGAAGAGACAACTCCTATAGTGAATAAGAAAGAGAGTAATGACGAATGCATCTCAAATTCATTTGAAATGATACATTATGTCAATTTTGCATATCCCTTACGGGAAGTTGCAGTCAACACCAGCATTTTTCAGCTGCTGTTGATGTACTAGGCAAGTGTTAAGTTCAGTAGTTTGCCATTACGTTCTGAACGACCGACGCCCATACTAGCACGTTATAACACGACGCGACACGGGCTGCTGCACAAATCGGTCGCAGCAATTATGTCAATGCCTACCTGACAAGTAGAAGGAGAAGTCTGAGAATTGGGACCTGGAACGTACGCAATCTATGTCTAGCCTGGAAATGTGACAACCTGTTTTCGCAAGCAAATATCATTAATTTAGACATGTTATATGTATCAGTAACAAGATTGACAGGAGCTTGGTATATAAGGAAAGACGATTATATATGCATTAACTCGAAAAGAGATCATCATGGGAGAGGAGTAGGAATTTTGGTAAAAAGAAATTTAGAGAAAAATATTTGTGGATTATGGGCTCATAAAGATAGAATGATACTATTGGAAAATAAGGTAAGACCTTTCGACATAGTAATCTTACAGATATATGCCCTAAAAACTGATTATAATGGTGAACAGCTAGAAGAATACAATGAAGACCAATAACAAACACTGCAAATTGTAAAATCATCATTGGTCCTAAGTGTCGTGGAGATATGAACGCAAAAGTTGGAAAAACTAAATATAAGCAGATAGTAGGACAACATGGTATGGGAAAGGAGAAAAACGGATGATACAGTGTTGTGAAGAAAATATCGTATTATTTGTAACATTTTCCCAACATAATCCAAGGAAACTGTATACGCGGAAAAGCCCTGGCGACAGAACGAGAAACCAAAGTGACTACATTATGATTAGAAATAGATTTTAAAACAATTTTAAACATGCCAAAACATGCTCTCGTGCTCTGACCACAATCCTGTAGTTTTAACATTACATGTAACTCTCAAAAACACATGAATAAGGACATCGAGGACGCCTCACATAGATATCAATCAATCATGTGCCATGCCGGAAAACGTGGGCGTTCACGACTCGCCATTTCACTCGATCACTAGAGTCGTGGATCAGCTCAGTGTTCCTGTCTCGTCCATGCCGCGTGGCCAAGCCATCCAGGTATTTTCCTCTCGGTCTTCCTCTTGGTCTGTTCCCCTCGATCTTGCCAGTTGTCAATAAGTTCTCCTATCCATTTCTTCTCATAACATGTCCAAAAAAATTTGACTGTCTTCGTCTAATTTCTCTAATCAGTCTACGATTTTCATTTGTCTCCTGTAGTACTTGGTCATTGGTTTTTCTATCTGTCCATGGTACTCTCAACACTATTTTTCTCGTTTCAATTGACATCTTGTTATTGGTCAGAATGTTTTTCATCTTGCTAAAGGCTACTTTCGCCGTGGCGATTCTTGTTCTAATCTCTTCAAGGCATCTCCCATCAGATGTTATGACTGTTCCGATATAATTGTATCGATTCACCTGTTGAAGAAAATTCCCATTTACTTGTATATTACATTGTAGTACTTCGTTCTTCCTAGTGACTACCATAACCTGTGTCTTCTTACAATTTAATTCCAACCCCAGCTGCTCACTGTGTACAACAACCGCATCTACTAATTGTTGCAGATCCTGTGCATTGTCTGCAGTTAATACTGTATCATCTGCATATATAATGTTATTGATGTTTCTTCCTTCAATGCTGATTCCATTTAAATCTTCTACATTTCTGAAAATATTTTCACTGTACAGGGAAAAAAGATCTGGAGACATTACACATCTCTGCCTAACACCTCTCTTAATAGGTTGATATTGTCCCACTTCATTATCAATCCTTATGGCAGCTTGTTGTTTGCAATATGTGTTTTTTTATAAGTCTAATGTCTTTCCCATCAATTTGTAGATCTGCAAGCATATCCACAATGTTAACATGTCTAACTCTATCAAAAGCCTTTGTATAGTCAATAAAGCAAAGATGTATATCCATGTTTACTTCTATAGCACGTTCAATAACTGTTCGCAGCATATACACAGCATTTACTGTACCCTTTCCTTCTACAAACCCACATTGTTCTTCCCCTATTTCAGGTTGTATTTTCTTCCTCACTCTTTGCGTGATAATTCGTAACAAAATCTTTGTGATGTGATTCATTATACTAATTGTTCTATGTTGATCACATTCCAAGGTTCCTGATTTCTTTGGGATTGCAATAAATACAGAATTATATAATTCAGAAGGTATATCTCCAGTATCATATAATGTGTTCAGCAGTCTGGTGACTTGCTCGAATCCAAATTCTTCTAAAGCTTTAATCATTCTGTTTTCATGCTATCTGCACCGGGGGCCTTGCCAGCTTTGATATGCTTAAGAACATTTTGAACCTCCATCTTTAAAATTGATGGTCCTTCATTATTAAATCTAATATCATACTGTTCCTCTCTGTTATCAGTATACAGGTTTTTCACATAATCTGTCCATACATGTAGAATCTGATCTTTTTCTTATATGATTTTGCCATCTTTAGTTTTTAGACAGAATGTTGATGTACTTGTTCTTTTATTAGTAAGTTCCTGAATTCTTTTGTGCACAATTTGGTATTTTGACTGTTGTGTTGTTTTTCAATTTCCAAGCACTTTTCCTCAAGCAATGATTCTTTTGCCTTCCTACATAATATTCTGACTTGTCTGTGAATTTCTTCATGTTTGGCAGGATTATTTTTGTTGAGTCTTCTTGTTTCCATTAGGTGTAAAATTTCTTCAGTCATCCATTTCGTACGACCCACTTTCTTTAATTTTGGAATAGTAGATATATATATATATATATATATATATATATATATATATAATGTGATAAGATATATATTCTTATATATATATATATATATATATATATATATATATATCTATATATATATATATATATATATATATATATATATATATATATATATATATATATATATATACATATATTAAATAAGATATATAATCTTATTTAACTTAACTCCCAGACATTTACTATTGCATCATATTTAACTTAACTCCCAGACAATTACTATTGCATCATATTTAACTTAACTCCCAGACAATTACTATTGCATCATATTTAACTTAACTCCCAGACATTTACTATTGCATCATATTTAACTTAACTCCGAGACATTTACTATTGCATCATATTTAACTTAACTCCTAGACATCTACTATTGCATCATATTTAACTGAACTCCCAGACAATTACTATTGCATCATATTTAAGTTAACTCCCAGACATTTACTATTGCATCATATTTAACTTAACTCCGAGACATTTACTATTGCATCATATTTAACTTAACTCCTAGACATCTACTATTGCATCATATTTAACTGAACTCCCAGACAATTACTATTGCATCTTATTTAACTTAACTCCCAGACATTTACTATTGCATCATATTTAACTTAACTCCCATATATTTACTTTTGCATCTTATTTAACTTAACTCCTAGACAATTACTATTGCATGATATTTAACTTAACTCCCAGACATCTACTATTGCATCATATTTAACTTAACTCCCAGACATCTACTATTGCATCATATTTAACTTAACTCCTAGACAATTACTATTGCATCATATTTAACTGAAGTCCCAGACAATTACTCAAGCATCGTATTTAACTTAACTCCCAGACATTTACTATTGCATCATATTTAACTTAACTCCCAGACATTTACTATTGCATCATATTTAACTGAACTCCCAGACAATTACTATTGCATCATATTTAACTTAACTCCCAGACAATTACTATTGCATCATATTTAACTACTATTGCATCATATTTAACCTAACTCCCAGACATTTACTATAGCATCTTATTTAACTTAACTCCTAGACATCTACCACTGCATCATATTTAACTGAACTCCCAGACAATTACTCAAGCATCGTATTTAACTTAACTCCCAGACATTTACTATTGCATCATATTTAACTGAACTCCCAGACATTTACTATTGCATCATATTTAACTGAACTCCCAGACATTTACTATTGCATCATATTTAACTGAACTCCCAGACCATTACTATTGCATCATATTTAACTGAACTCCCAGACCATTACTATTGCATTATATTTAACTTAACTCCCAGACAATTACAATTGCATCTTATTTAGTTTCAGTTTAACTTCTAGGCAATTACTACTGGCATTTGTTTAGATTAATTTCCAAGCAATCACTTCTATAGCTTATATAAAGCAGGCTAAATATAACGCTCGCTCACTAAATGTTAACATGAGACAGCCTACCCCAAAATACTATTTATATTATGTGTGATTCTGATATACACACATTTAATTAGGTCTGTTGCTAAGTGGTTCAGGTTTGGTGCTCTGTGCTATGATTATCCTTGTGTGACTTATGGAAAGAGACAGAAACATGGTTGCAGATTAGCGTGTGTTATGAAAGTTGGCCTTTACTAAACTAAAACCAAAACTGTCAATAGCCACTTACAGCGCCACATAACGTACACTAATGTATAAACTGAAACGCAACTGTAATCCACTCAAGTGTTCAAATCATTAGACAGAAAGTACAAAGGAAATAAGACACCAAGTGATTCTGATTGAATCATGAAAATAGTTCAATTCCTCCTAGTGTTTTAATTTGGTAGTCAACGTCAACGAAAATAAAAGCACATCCCCCATCTTGCGCCATGGATGGTATTGGGGAAATGGTGCCAACACCATTGTTAGAGGTCAGTCGATACGTAAAAGGTGATGAGGTCATTATGGCGTGAGTGGTCATGACTTCACAATTCATATGCTAGTACCTAATTGTAGACTCAGTCGATCTGAAAACCTAGGTCACTATAAATAAATCCCCACATCCAAGTGCATTCGAATACACGACCACCGGACAAGCAGGCAAACGTTCTTGCTGCTGTCGACTTAAGGGTCCATGTCATCAGCGATCAATAGTTGCCAACAGAGACACAGGGACCAGAAAGTTGGCTGACGCTGGTGTAAGCGACCTATGCAAGTTACGGATTATCAGAAAGGATGTCACGATGTTTTTTTTTCATTCTCTCGTTTTGAACTCAAGCGTAGGCCACGCTGGACTAATTTTTGCTTGTGTATCATTGTTCCCTATTACTAGCGCCCCTCGTAATTATGCGAACCAACTCCGAATTCTAATGGACTTATAATTTACGTCTACAGATCAAGGACTAGGAGTCAATATTTTAGTCCAACTTACTGGTGTAAAAGTTGAACCAGCCACCTTGGTATCAGCACACTGAAAGTTTAAGAGCAAGCGCTCTTATTCAATTCGGCTATGCTGGTCTCTATGTAGAGTAATGGTGCCAATAGTTTCAAGAGAAACATTTTCTGTGAAGTTAACCAATATGACAGAATAATCAGAATCAATCAATCATGTGCCATGCCGGAAAGCGTGGGCGGTCATGATTCGCCATTTCACTCGATCACCAGAATCGTGGATCAGCTCAGTGTTCCTGTCTCGTCCATGCCATGTGGCCAAGCCATCCAGGTATTTTCCTCTCGGTCTTCCTCTTGGTCTGTTCCCTTCGATCTTGCCAGCTGTCACTAAGTTCTCCAGTCCATTTCTTCTCATAACATGTCCAAAAAATTTTGACTGTCTACGTCTAATTTCTCTAATCAATCTACGGTTATCATTTGTCTCTTGTAGTACTTGGTCATTGGTTTTTCTATCTGTCCATGGTATTCTTTGCATCAGAATGATCACCATCAAAGTAAAAGGGAAAGAAGAGAGGAAACACTATACGCAAGTATAAGCAACAGACTATTCGTCTATGAAACGACTGTGACATGCAGGCACATGCAGACACAGACACACAGAGGCATGTAGACAGACAAGCACATGTTCTCACACACTCACAGACACACATATATGCATAGATACGAACACTCGCATAGAAACACACAGAGACACCTGGAACATATAAACAGACACAAAGAGACAAAAACATAGTGACACACATGAACCCACATATTGATTAATCCATTCATTCATTCAGTAGCATGTCCTTTGCAGAACCTTGCTCCCATAACAAACCTTTCGGGAAAATTCTCGGTCATAAGCATGATTTCCCGCTTCCGATACACCCATCTGGAGATCATCAGCCACATCCTGCAATCATCTTCTCATTGGCATTCCTGTTCTTCTCTTCCCGGCCTTATAACTTGTTATTTTGTTATCTCCAAACTTTCATAACGTTTCAAGTGGCAACGATATTTCAATTTTCTTTATTTTATCTTCTTTAGTAGCCAACCTGCTTCATATCCAGCTCTTGTCGTATGGATGCATTGGCTTTTTGTATTATCTGTACCCAAGATATTTTTAGAACCCGTCTATAACATTTATATTCAAAGGCACGTAGGCGCTGTTCAGTTTGTTTGGTAAGTGTCCAGGTCTCACAGGCGTATGCTGCAATGGGAAAGATGCATGCTCTTAAAAATATAATTGTTATAGTTCTATCTGTCCCACTCCACAATTTATTCAGTCATTTAGTTTTTCGAGAGCATTAGATATACGTCTGTTAATTTCCTTGACCCAAGATATTCTAAATTTTCCATCACTCCTAATTTGTTCTTATTAACATATGTTTTTGTCTCCATATTAGTTGTTCTGTATGCATTATATTTTCTGGGGTGCTATGTTAAGATATAAGTTGTGATTTTCACTATTCTTTTGGGTTAATATTATTAGTTTGTCTATGCCATTCTGTGATATGGATAGTAATACTGTATCCTCAGCTTATCGAATCTCTGGTATTTCATGACCACCGATATTTTATTTAGGCATCATATTGCTCCTTGGTTATATCATCTCTAAAATTTCTCAGTATAGTTAGGGGCGCAGGTTAAACAAATAAGAGAACGGCACACAGCCCTGACTCCTAGTTTGATGTCAAACCAGTCTGATGTCTCGCCATCTATTCTAACGGCTGCTTGTTGGTCTAGGTAGGGCATTTTTTCGACTTGCACTACATGTGATGCCGGCTCTGCAGCGAATGGGTTACGGACGTAATTCATAATTAGTGTTGGAACTCTTCGCTGGCTGCTGAGGATGGGGACGGAGCGCTTATGGGAATGTCCCGAATGCTGTGATGTCGGTTCCTAAATCAATCAATCAATCAATTCATAATCCTACATATCACGTTCGAAATACAGCTTCGAGAGATTTGGCAGCATTTCGACTTGCATTGGATTTGTTTTATAAAATGATATTGGTGCCGGTCATTCAGACAGCAGTGGCAAACTACTAAACGTAAACTTGCTAAGAGATCACAAACAGCGAAAACATGATACGGCTGACTGGGACATCTGTACAGGATATGCAACTAACATTTAACTACAGCGAAAACATGATACGGCTGACTGGGACATCTGTACAGGATATGCAACTAACATTTAACTACAGCGAAAACATGATACGGCTGACTGGGACATCTGTAAAGGATATGCAGTTATCAGTTATCAGTTATCAGTTGGGGTATCTTCGTTGCACTCCGGACATGTCCATAGGTGCTCAGATCCTCCCCCCAGCATATGCATCAGCGTCCGGTGGCTAATAGTGCCAGTTCTGTGTTGGTTGACGAGGCACTTTGTTTTCCCGATGTACCCCTCGCGTCTGGCTGTGCCGATTCTTACTCCCAGGTCTTTCATACTGGACAGCGATGTGGAATCACTGACGTCAAAATCCTCTGTTCTCGCCAAATCTTTAAGGACGTTAATAACATCGGTACGATCCATGGGCTGGCCATCTACAGGGGATGCAGAGCCAGCCAGTTTGTCAGCTCGTTCATTTCCCTCGACTCCCGCATGTCCCGAGGACGAAGATGAAGGTGACTTTACGGACAACAGACTTCCGCAGCGATTCAGTCCACTGTCTACGTACAGATCCAGCTTCGACCTTCTGAATCATGCTCATTGAATCACTTAGTACACACACGTTGGTATAATGCTGTGATTCCAGCCATATGAAAGCCTGTGTAACTGCCATCACCTCCATCGTCATGCTGCTCGTGGTCATAGAGTGGGCACCACTGGATTCTTGAACGGTTCGGCCCGCTGAACGGGCTGTAAATGCCCACGCACTTCTCTGCTGCTTTACAACAGATCCATCTGTATAGATGAACACTTTGGGGCTATCAGAGTGTTCATAGATGAGCGCGTTAACCTCTGCATTGACAGCGGCAGGGTTCTGCTCTCTGCACCGTCTGTCGAGTGTGATAATGCAGGAGAAAGTGCACTTAAAGGCTGGAGGCACCGGCACCCATTCCTTGCCGGGGTTGATACTGGTAAGACTGCAGACCTCTCTGACGACATCTTCCGCCCGACCCATCCATGATTTGCCCCTCTTTAGCCTGTCACTCTTTTCTCTGAATATAGCGTCATGCAGAGGGTGCTGCTCATCTGCGCTTATTTTTAAGTATGCACGAGCTCTCCAGATCTTGATCCTGTGTTCCATTGCCGGAAAGTCAAGGAGGTATCTCATTGCTACACAGCTGGTGTCTCTCGTGCAGCCCAAAATGATGCGCATGGCTTCGTTTTGTATCTTTTCGAGTCTTCCAATCTGTGTAGGGCTGACAGTGAGGATGGCCAGGGCATACTCGATGCGTGAAAGTACAAGTTCTTGGAACAGAAGTATTAGCAGTCTTTGCTCGATATTGGCAGTCGCCATGACTCTCATTGCTGACAAACCTTTTCGAGCCTTCGTTATGACATAATCGACATGATCTCTGAAGGACAGGCTGCGATCAAGCCTCACGCCAAGATATGTCATTGACTGGGTTCTACTCAAACTGCTCCCATCCATTCTTACTGCCGGCAGGTCTGTTTTCACAATATGGTTGTTTAGTGAGAACCATGTAACCGTTGCCTTTGCAGGGTTGACAAGGATATGCAACTAACTTTTAACTACATGTGATTGAAAGCCCATTTCCTTCATGATTTCCCCATGTGCATGATGTTGCATACATTCTAATGCCTTTGAATAATCCACAAAATATGAGAATACATTTACATTAAATTCTATACAATTCTCTATTTGTAAACGCATATTGAGGATGTGATATCTTATTCTTCTTCATTGTCTAAATTTAACTTGATGCACATTAATCTTTTCTTCCGTTTACTTACAAAATCTTCTCATGATGATTTGTAGTAGAATTTGACTTGCATGACTGATAAGAGCAGCAGTTCTATGTGTGCGTGTGTGTGTGTATGTGTGTGTGTGTCGGTGTGTGTGTTGGTGTGAGTCTGTGAGCGTATGTGTGTGTGTGTATGTGTGTGTGTGTTATTATTAAGAAAGACCTTGGTCTAAACGTTGCACATGTTTGCATGTTTGCTTTGTTTGGAGAGCTTCCTAATCATACTTCACGTGAATTCTAGAACAATTTAAATGTGCTTACACATACCTTTGCAATTAGAAATCAACAGTATTTGAGACTACGCAAAACAAATTATTGAATATAATTGTGTCATAAGAGCGGACACAGAAGCACAGTTCGACACAGTCTTCCTATAAACATGATGCCACTATGAGATTAGCACTCTAACAAACAGACAAGGAGCATGGTACGAAGAAAAATCAAATTTATAACACGAATTCTAGGTTTTACGGCAGGGAACACAATCAGAAATGATGATAACCAACCAGTAGTTTAGTTTAGTTTAGTTTAGTCGATGGATCAACATCACGGCACACGGGTGCAACCCATAAGAGCTCCGTTCTTCTCCTAACCCAAACCTGTGTCTGGAGAAACTCAGCTCAGTGCACGAACTCCGTAGCACGGCGAGGATCCTGAAATACACTGAGAAGACTGTTAACTCGAAATTTCGCCCAGGCAGCGCCGTTAGGCCACTCTTTGTCGATTTCCAACTGCCAAGGCATTTTTTACGTGCGCAACTATAGACACGGGCTTCCGATCTCACTACCACGAGACAAGGGGAAATTTTATTACTAGAAGTCCACGTGAAAAAATCCCGGCCCACACCGTGGCTTGAACCCGGGACCTCCAGCACTCGAGGCAGACACCATACCTCGAGACCATACAGCCCCCCAGAAGCCAGTAGGGAATGTTTCAGTTGTTAGACTAAATTTACAGCCCAGGAATCTGATGTGTTTGCCATATGGCAAAGGTATGACAAGACAATGCTCACGCGGATCTCCAGCATTTAGATCCCATGGAACCACAGCAAGATGTGGAAACGTCACGCGAGGGATTGACGGAATATTTGATTGCATAAATAGAGTCGTATATAAAACACACGGAAAGGCTGTCTATTACTGAGCTGACAATGACAGGCAACTTAGGAGTGGTGAAGAAGGGGAAGAATTAGTGAGTAATGTCTGCATAAGATGGGGCAATGTCAATCCCCGTCTTTAAATACTATATCCCGCCCGAGGTCGCAACATCAGTCATTCATCTTCTAGAAAATTTCCATCATTTACCTTACAGCATCTGCCCTGCTAATCAGAAAGGCAAGTAATAGCATAACTAATGTGACCTTCAAATATCACCAGTATTGTAGCAGCGGTAGCAGTAGATGGATGGAATGAATCAACGAAGATAGAATTTTAATAACAAATAAATACATGCTTTCTAGCAAAATATGTCGTACACGGAGCTGATTTAGCAGTATAGCCTCACTCTGACATTAAAACTGCCTCTGCGATGACGGCGAAGTAGTGGCATCAACCCCTACACCTATCAGCTGGACTTCAGAAACCAATAGCAAACTGCGGAACGTAAAATTGTTTACAAAATTAACCTGGCGTTGGAGTTAATTGCAACGTCCTGCAAGGGACATGCAACATCAGAAGACGATGTATTGTTACTGTTGTAAAACATAATGTCTTCATTCCAGGTCAGTGAAAGATATTGACCTCTATACCGGCATGTTGCACGAGCCGGCGGACATTGGGTTGGCCGGTCCAACAATTCGATGTTTGGTCGGCCTACAGTTCTACAGACTGAAATACGGCGATAAGTATTTCTTTGACAATGATAGACCATCTGGCTTCTCCGACGGTAAGAAAATAATTTTAATAAAGAGAATGTTGATATAATTCATTTATGATCTTGTCTGGTGACAACAAGGGATAGATAGGGAGGGACAGCGAGAGAAAATTCCTGGCAACCAAGCAACGTATCACAGAAACTTGTGAGCACGTGACTGAATAAATGTTAGCGGAGAACTTGAGTCATAATCAATACTGTTACATGTCAAGTCAGTATGATGGATGAGAGGTTGTACCATGGTAAAAATATAAAACATATAATATATAATATAATGAAAATGTTGGTGGGTTACAAGAAAGTCTAATTAAAAAGCTATCTTTCATTTGAATTAAAAAGCTATCTTTTATGTCCAGATGACATATCATTGATGTTGGAAAATACAAATACTCTTCAACTGTTGAATATTAAGATGACAGAGATTGCACAAAAATGGACTAACCATGGATGTAAAGAAAACACAAACAACGGTTATATCAAAGAAAAACAGATTGAAGTTAAATGTGAGGTAACAAGGGAAAGAATAATCTTTAACGAAGTTGACACTTTTAAATACTATTATAACCTTAAATGGAAGCTGCACGACAGAGGTTAAGTCAAGCAGAAACTCCATTCCAGAAAAATTAAAAGTATCCTACGCAATACGTCACTGTTACTGAATGTAAGAAACAGATTTCTGAAATGTTATGTAGAACCTGCTTTGCTGTATGATAACTAATCACGAAAGGTTAATGAACAAAATAGGAAAAGATTAAAAGGTACGGCGATATGGGTCCTGGGATGATTACCTTGAACTGTCTGAATAACTAACAATGGTTGTCTGGAAGAGGCTAATGAAACTAGAACATTATATACAACTATTAGAGAGAGAGAGAGAGAGAGAGAGAGATATATATATATATAGAGAGAGAGATAGAGAGAGAGAGAGAGAGAGAGAGAGAGAGAGACATCATTGTTTGGTTATGCGATGAGAAGAGAAATGATGCTGGATTGATTGAGACAGCCTTGTGCAGTTCTTAATAATGACTGTCTTACACACGTTCCTTCACTCCGACGAATATGTATCATAATAAACCGGGCGTATATGCATTTATTCCCACCATTCAGAGCAACTAGAATCCATAAGAAGCGTGACATTGGGCCATGTGATGTGTCATCACACAAACCTGGAATCCATTCAGAGAAACGTGTTCGAGTTCACATCCTTGTAAGTGTCCGTTGTCTTCTATGTACGTGTCCAGTGTCTTCCATGTACAAGTCCGTTGTCTTCCATGTACGTGCCCGTTGCCTTCGGTAAACTGTCCGTTGTCTTCCATGTACGTGCCCGTTGCCTTCGGTAAACTGTCCGTTGTCTTCCATGTACGTGCCCGTTGCTACCCATGTACCTGTCCGTTGTTTTCAATATACGTGTACGTTGTCTTCTATGTACGTGTTCGTTGTCTTCCATATACGTGTCCGTTGTCTTCGATATACGAGTTAGTTGTCTTACATGAACGTGTTAGTTGTCTTCTATGTACGTGTCCGTTGTCTATTATGTAGGTGTCCCTTGTCTTTCATGTACGTTTCCGTTGTCTGTCATATAGGTGCCCTTGTCCTCCATGTACGTGTCCATTGTTGAGAACGTACACTTGATATCAGACTGTTTGTGTGTGAGTGTGTCAGAGTGTCTGATTGAGTGGGTTACGTATGTATGTATGTGTTCGTGTACACATGTATGCATTTAGTATGTATGTATGTGCGTACTATAGTGTGTGTACTATAGTGTGTGTGTGTGTGTGTGTTTATCAGTTTTTGTATGTGCCAATCGTAGCGTGGGTGTGAGTTTATGTGTCCATAAATTTATGAGCATGCTTGGGTGTGACTGATAACGTGTCTGTGGGTATGTGTTACTGTGTGGGTGGGTAACAGTGGTTTTGTGTATTGGTTTCTGTTGATATGTATATGGGTTTATGTGGGCAGGTGTTTATGTGTGGGTGTATGTTGGAGGGTGTTATGGGTGTTTGATAGGTGGTTATTGAGATCATTGTATGGGTGTATAGTAGTAGATGTGTATGTGTGTGTGTGTATTATTGATACCTGCGTTTGTATGTGTATGCCTGCTCATCTGTGTGTGCATGTACTATGCATGTCTGCCCATGTAACTGTCTAGGGTAGTTTTTCTCAACCGGTGAGGAATTTACCCCCTCCCCCCACCCCCGCTGGGGGGAGGTTAGGGTTTCCAGGAGGGAATTAAGATTATTTCATGATCGCGTTAATACAAGATCCGATTACTTGATATTCTTTTTCCCTCCATACTTTACGGTTCTGTATTTCTGGTCCTTCTGAAATGTGTTTTATAACGTAAGCAGACCCGAGAATCACGTTTTATATAGACGTTTAGACGTGTTCTAGTATGCGTTGTTATATTTAGCTTCCATTTTTTACGTATACTGTGTAAGGGGGAGAGGAGGATTTATAGGGAGGTCATATGAAAGGCGGGGGGGGGGGGGGGGGTTACATTCTGAACATATAGTGAAGGGGTGTTAGGGTAAAAAAAAAAGGTTGAGAACCACTTGTCCAGAAAATAATAAGATTGAGACTGTGGTCGTGGAGCCAGTCAAGACTGCAATCTGCGGAATCAGTTCACCTGCTTGTGTTTCTCTTGTTTTTCATGAGATGACTGATCAGGGTTTGTCTGGCAGGGTTTGCAGCCTTCAGTCCCAGACCCAAAGTTTCCGCCCAGCCTACAGTTGGCCGTTTCAAGAATGTCAAACCAATGTTTCCTCGTTATGAATTTGAATAATGAAGACACAAACAATATATTGCACAACTTATTGTCTGGCATACCTCGCTGTATCTCGCCATGTGCATACTGCACAAACATGTATTATATGTCGAACATTTGTGTCTGTAGTATGTACATGCGGAGACAAACAGCGAAAATTAGTGTTTGTGTTTTCATTATTCACATTTTAGGAATCACTAGTTTGTAATTCAGCGAGGGGTGAGCACATTGTCTGGCGACACTCTGTGGGTAGAGCAACACTTAAACAGACGTGCAGGCGGGCTACCATCATTATGGGAAAACTTCGCTTTCTCGCTGCTTGTGTGGTTTCATATTAATTATGTTCATGTTCATTAGTTTGTATTGATGTCATGTTCATTAGTTTGTATTGATGTCATGTTTATTAGTTTGTATTGATGTCATCTTTATTAGTGTGTATTGATGTCATCTTTATTAGTTTGTATTGATGTCATATTTATTAGTTTGTATTGATGTCATCTTTATTAGTGTGTATTGATGTCTTCTTTATTAGTTTGTATTGATGTCATGTTCATTAGTTTGTGTATACGGCACGCTCGATCATAATCTGACGACAGTCGATGATCTCAAATAGTAGGCTGAAGGGTAATTTTAGAAAAACTATAAACCAACTCATGGGTAGCTAGAGGCAGATTTCTTCAACATAATCTGTCCAGGAAAGTCACCTTAACAATGAGAGACCAAGTTAAACACATTGAAAGCTGATGTAGAGAGATGGGAAACCACGTCTGATACATCCTCGTCGACAGTCAAACAAAGCAGACAATTGGACAAAGGTTAAAATGTCGGCAAAATAACTAATAAATTTGAAAAAGGGTGAGTGATAAGAGGAGAAGGAGAATCACATAGCAATAAAAGAAAAAAGAAAGCGGAAAAATATGGAAGAAGAAGGGGGAGGGGAAGGTTGAGGAAGAAAGTAAAGACGAAAGAAGACAATGAGAAACTAGAAGTAGCTGGAAGAAGAAGGAGTAAGACGAAGGAGGAAGAAAAAGAAGAACAATACAACAGAAGAAGAGGAAGAAGAGAAGGAGTGCATGGCTGTGATAAAAAATGTACATAGCTGGCAATGCCATTTGTAACGAACCTTGCAAGCATAATCTTATACAATCAAGTTGCCGTGTATATCAGCTGCAGTTTTTGATATTCCAATCACACTATATAGAACTTTCACACCTTTGAAATGACATTTTTTTCCCCAGAACAAACAAGGAAGAAACCTGCTCTAAGCTCAAACGAGAAGGTGTGAACCTCAAATTGTTTGTGTAAACCTCACGCTGTTTGTTTGAGCACCTCTTGACATTCAAAGAGGATATTATTTTGCAATACAACCGCTACCATCTTAAACGTGTAGAGTTACTGATTATTTTCTACTATTTTTTGCCATAGCAAAATATGCATAAATTGCAAGTTCATGTGTTACTGGGATCCTTGGGGGAAGCAATGAATGGTAGCACAATAACCTAGCATGCGTGTCGTAAGAGACATGTGAAGATAAGATCGGTGAACAGCCAGACCAAGGGAAAGGAGTGTGAAGATAAGAACAGTGAACAGCCAGACCATGGAAAAGAGGAGAGTGAAGATAAGAACAGTGAACAGCCAGACCAAGGGAAAGAGGAGTGTGAAGATAAGAACAGTGAACAGACAGACCATGGGAAAGTGGAGTGTGAAGATAAGAAAAGTGAACAGCCAGACCAAGGGAAGGAGGAGTGTGAAGATAAGAACAGTGAACAGACAGACCATGGGAAAGAGAAGTGTGAAGATCAGAACAGAGAACAGCCAGACCAAGGGAAGGAGGAGTGTGAAGATAAGAACAGTGAACAGACAGACCATGGGAAAGACGAGTGTAAAGATAAGAACAGTGAACAGACAGACCATGGGAAAGAGGAGTGTGAAGATAAGAACAGTGAACAGACAGACCATGGGAAAGAGGAGTGTGAAGATAAGAACAGTGAACAGACAGACCATGGGAAAGAGGAGTGTGAAGATAAGAACAGTGAACAGCCAGACCAAGGAAAAGAGGACTGTGAAGATAAGAACAGTGAACAGCCAGACCAAGGGAAGGAGGAGTGTGAAAATAAGAACAGTGAACAGCCAGACCAAGGGAAAGAGGAGTGTGAAGATAAGAACAGTGAACATCCAGACCACGGTAAGGAGGAGTGTAAAGATAAGAACAGTGAACAGCCAGATCAAGGGAAAGAGGTGTGTGAAGATAAGAACAGTGAACAGCCAGAAAAAAAGAGAAAGAGGAGTGTGAAGATAAGAACAGTGAACAGCCAGACAAAGGAAAAGAGGAGTGTGAAGATAAGACCAGTGAACAGCCAGACCAAGGGAAAGAGGAGTGTGAAGATAAGAACAGTAAACAGACAGACAAAGGGAAAGAAAAGTGTGAAGATAAGAACAATGAACAGCCAGACCAAGGGAAAGAGGAGTGTGAAGATAAGAACAATGAACAGTCAGACAAAGGGAAAGAGGAGTGTGAAGATAAAAACAGTGAACAGCCAGACCAAGGGAAAGAGGAGTGTGAAGATAAGAACAGTGAACAGCCAGACCAAGGGAAAGAGGAGTGTGAAGATAAGAACAGTGAACAGCCAGAAAAAGGGAAAGAGGAGTGTGAAGATAAGAACAGTGAACAGCCAGACAAAGGGAAAGAGTAGTGTGAAGATAAGAACAGTTAACAGCCAGACCAAGGGAAGGGAGACACTTCGCTTCAAAGCTGACGATGTGGCGAAGAGGTAACGAATGCACTTCACAATCTCGCATATTGCGCTCTATACTCAGCGGCAGGCGTTTTGGAAGGAGACCACCTTGCGCTGGTATTCATACAATGATATGAGTACCGGTCGTTTAGAAAACATTGTCAAAATACTGAATGTAATCTTGCAAAGACATCACAAATAGCCAACCATGCTGGGTTTGACTGCCACGTCATTTTATTCGAAGAAATAGAATATAGGATTACCAATGTGGGATTAAACAAACAAGTTGATGCGGCGCAGGTAAAGAAACATGTGAAGCACTGATGTTTTCAGACCATACAGAGGACCATGTCCCACACGGTGAAGGTATGCCTTAATGATATTTAAGAGACAGAACGCACTACTATTCACAGTGGAATCCCTGCAATATTACTGTGTGTTTTACGTTTGTCACGATCAACTTTGCCTCTAATCCTATCTCTTCATTTTAGTTCAGTGATTTGCATATAAATATTACAACAACACAAAATCAAAATAAAATTTTTGTTTTCTTTTGTTGGCAAATATTTCATGTTGAGTATATCAACCTGTGTATAAAAATTAAAACCCGAACTGCCGTCCACAGTTTGAAAAGGTGGCATTCAACAAATACTCAATCACTTGTGTGTGTCGCACTGGGGCTGAGTTACTGTTTGATGTGTTATTGAAGTGTTTATAATGTACCTCACCGCAAATAACAAGTCGACTACTGGGGATCTTGGGTCAGGATATTCATGGCTGAATAATGAAAACTACATATGTTTAATGAGTGGTTAAATCGTCGTGTCCGAATGTACTTGACGATAAAATGGGTTGCCATTTAGTGTCCTCAACTACATGTATGTGTGTTTAAAAGAAAACTTACTGTATGTACATTTCACTAAACAAATAACATTTCCGTAGTTGCAAAATGCAATGCCCTTTCATGGTTACAAGTGCAATGATATATGCAAACTCCACTTTCATCGTAGCCGCTTATCTCCTTTCCTGTAGCAAAACCAAGTAATCCCTTCATTACTTCCCTCTAGCAAAATTAAGTAATTCCTTTATTTCCTGCTTTCTAGTAATATGAAGTTATCATTTTATCTCATTTCCTCGAGAACATGCAATTCTCAGATAATGCTTTTCTGCAAGTCTAACTTGTGTGATATTAGTGTCAGGTATGTGTCAAATGATATCCTTTTCATGTACAGATGTCATTTGCAAACGTCCATTTCTCAACCTGCCATGCCCACATCCCGCTGAGTCTTATCTGGCTAAATAATACCCCGACGGTCATTACATCGGAAACAACAGTAATTTTAAATGTAGGCGTATGTGAGGTGGAAAATAATTAGACTAGGATATTGATAAGGGTATCCCGGTTAGGGTGGGTTCATATCCTTTGTAGCCTTCTTCAGGGAGCCTGGAAATTGGCTCGTTTACCCCCTCGTAAGGACAACTATAGATGAAGAAAGTATCCTACGAACGAACGAACGAACGAAAATCTTTATTTTCAAAGGGTTAAGAATTGGGCAAGCAGGTCCGTTTGGCATTCTGCCCTTCTTCACTTTTTCCTCTCATACATTCTTTCATTCAACATCTCTTATGAGGCAATTCTTTGACAACAAAAGAACAATAAGCATTAAAATGCATGAAGCATAATCAATAATACATGACTCGTTGAGGCAATGTTTAACATAGGCATCATAAATACCCAAGGTGGGTGTAACGTGCCACACACATGGGAGGACTTCCGGTTTCAAGATGGCGACGGACGGTCGGGTTGTTTTGTGCTCGTTAACTTTTTCGCGTAGGGGATGGATTTATTCATCTCTTGCATGTAATTGGTGTGTCAGGATGTAAAACCAGGAGTTTCTACTCAAGATCTGCGCGGGTGCTACGAAGTTCGTGCATCGAGCGAAGCCATCCTTGAGTGAATCTTTAGCAGCGTGTGTTGGTTCTGTGTTTCGTTTTTTTCAACATGGCGGAACAACATGTGTTCTCCGAGCAGTCAGCAGTCAACATAACGAGGCGGCGTAGAAACCGCGCAGGGAGAAAGAAGCAAGGTAAGCGTGGTGGTTTGAGACGTTTTAGACTCAAGTGTCACCGTCTAGGACTCAGGAATATCCGTATTCTATATTGGAACTGTGCCAGTGTAAAACAACGGGGCTCAATTTTAGAAACCCTAGTTTACAGGAACGACATTGTAGCACTCCAGGAGACGAGACTGGGCGATCAGCTACTCCGAATTGCCGGCTTCAAATGTTTCTACAACAGACGACATCTGGAAATGGCGATTCTCGTTCGCGACAGTGGTGGCGTCAGAGCTAGACATGTCCAGTTGGGACAGTGACGATATACAAAAACAGGCCTTGAGAGTTCATTCCAGTATACCATTCGTGTTGGTTAATGTTTATGCCCGCAATGCGAGTATGGACGCCCAGAAGTGGCAGTGCTTAAGTGGCATATTAGGCCACGAGAGAAATGTTATTTTCTGTGGCGACTTCAACGCTAAAGGCAGATCATGGGGAAACATTTCCTCCAATACACAGGGGAAGGAGCTCTAGACTGCACTTGAAACCATTGACCTGGTTTGTATCAACAGTGGCGGTGTCACCAGGACAGCAAGCCGTCCAGGCGATGAGGACAGTGCTATTGATCTGGCGCTAGTTTCACCTTCACTCAATACAGTGTGTAGATGGGGTGTCCTAGCACACCACGGCAGCGACCACCACCCTTGCATCATATTGGTGGATAAAGGCAGAACCAGGCAGCACAAGCTAAAGGTAAAGACTTTCCAGTATGACAGTACAGGGCAAGATGTGACGTGATAAGCGCAGAAAGTTACATGGCAGGAAAAAAAGCTGGGAGCAGCCACCTAGGTGGAATTTCGAGGTGGAGAAGGCTTGGGTGGATAAGCGTAGTGCTGTAAGGAGATGGCAAAATGCCAAGAAGAACAGAGCTGGTCATCCTAGTCCCTGCATGCACTTAGAAAGAGAGATGCACACAAAAGTAAGCTATTTCAAGAAACTGGTCAAGGTGGTTAAAAGCGAAAAATGGGCAGAGATGTATCAAAGAGTAAGCACAGACAAGTCACTGAAATTGTTCTGGCGACTACATAAAAGCATGAGTGGTGTAGTCAAGAATAAGAGCATTTCTGACTTCCAAGGTGCTGACCTCATCTGGCAGAGGACTGACGAGGACAAGGGCAAAGCCCTCTTTGAACGCTATCTTGAGCAGAGCAACCAGACAGACATGGGAGGCCGAAATCTGGCCAAGGAGGTCACCTCAGACAGATGCAAGGCCCAGAACACTTCGGATGAAGACACAGTGACAGTGAATGAAATCAAGGCTGTACTTCGACGATCAAAACACAGCGCTCCAGGTCCGGATGGCATAAGATACGACGACATGAATAAGTGTACTGACAATGAGCTAGAGAAACTAGCAGACATGTACAACAACAGTATAGGGAGTGCTAGCATCATAGAGGAATGGTTACACAGCTATCTGATTTCCTTGCCGAAGCCTGACAAAGACCACACAAAAAATCAGGGATATCGAATTATAACCATGCAGAATACAATAGTCGAGCTGCTGGAGAAGGTAATTGCCAGGAAGATATCAAGCCAGCTAGAGAGGCAAGGTGTTTTCCCACCTACCCTGGGTGGGTACCGTCTAAAAAGAGAAACCTGGACCAATGCAGCAGTATTTGCCCATGCTGTCTATGAAGGTTTCCACTCAGGCATTGAAACCTCTGCTGCAGCGATTGATCTTGAGGACGCATACAACAGAGTATCATTGGATTTTTTAATGTTTCAGCTTCTTGAGCTAAAAGTAAGTCCATTCCTCCTTAGTTGGATCGCTGCAGCCCTCTTCCAACGGAAAGTAGTTTTTAGATGTGGCAGTTGGACTTCGGAACCAACAACAATATATCCTGGCCTACCACAGGAATCACCATTATCTCCGGTACTGTTCAACGCCTACACAGTGAGAATCACCAGTGAGCAGCTCACTGGACTTGGCAGGACATTGTCATTTGCCGATGATGTTTTAGTGTATCGTCAGGGTAAGGATAGAGAGCAGGTTGCTGTGGAACTACAAACCGAACTCAATCGCATAAGTACTTGGTGTGATGAAGCTGGGGCAATGGTCAACCCAACAAAGGCAACAGTGACTTGGTTCTCGTTGAATAATCATATTGTCAACACTCCAACACCAACTGTAATGCTATGTTCAGAGAAGGTGGAAAGAACGCTGGTAATGAATTACCTAGGGATACGGTGTGACCGAAGCCTTGCTTATAATGTGCACATAGACCAGGTGATAACAAAGGCCAAGTGGGGTTTGGCTGCGATGCGGGTGATGGCGGCAGCAAACTGTGAGCAGCGCCATCTATGTCTTCTGTACGAGGTGCTGGTCATGTCTGTTTTGGAGTATGCAATGGCAATCCTGACTCTCAGCCATAAGCAGATAGAAAGGATGGAAAGGATACAGAATGAAGCTATGCGCATTATTCTTGGATGTACAATAGATACAGCATGCAGGGCGATGCGCTACCTTCTTGATTTTCCAGCCATTGAAGAGAGAATACAAGTTTGCAGGGCACGCGCCTACCTCAGAGTTAACGCAAACACAATACTTCCACTGCATAGTGAAATTAGGAAGGTGAAGGGCAGCAGGTTAAAAAGATGACTGTCGTGGATGGGTCAAGCCGAAGACATTCTTCAACAGGTGTGTTCACTTGAGGACTTAGAACCTGGCGAGGAGTGGGTGCAAGTGCCAACAGACTTCTGCACATCATTTTCAGTTTGCATCCAACTAGATAGGACATGCAGACAAGAAAATCCGGCTGCTTTGGAGGCTGAAGTACAAGCGTTGATTTTCGAGAATTCGCTAGACGGTGACGCGGTCATCTACACAGATGGGTCGGTTGTGCGACATGTGAGAAGCTCATGGGCCTTTACAGCTCGGGCCGGAGGGATAATTGTGAAGGAGGGCTCTGGTGCTTTCACTGAAATCAAAGCAGCCTGACCATGGAAGTCATGGCAGTAAGTAAAGCAATAACATGACTCGAGACACAGACATTCACTAGGGCTTGTTTCCTTAGCGACTCAATGAACATGATAAAGAGGATAGAGGAGGGATCGATCCGAAGAGAATGGTTGCTGCCGCTGGAACGGTCTCGGCTGGCAAAGATTAGTTTTATCTTCGTGCCAGGGCATGCGGGAGTACAAGGAAATGAGCGGGCTGACAAGCTCTCAGGTGAGGCTACTGTGGAGGGCGGACGCGCCATGCACCAGGCTGACATTCTGAATGCTCTACGAGAAGTAAAGACTTTTGCGAGAACCAAGTGATGACTGTGAATCTACAACAATGGCCAGACTGCGAGAGCAGCAAATTAAAAGAGGGGTGGCCAAACAAGAACACTACGCAGGAAGCCAAAGAAGATTGATAAACCAATACAGAACTGGCGTCGTTAGCCGCTACACGCTGCGGAATTTGCTGAGGAGGGGATCCGAGCACTTATGGACTGAATGGTTCGATGTGCAATGAGGATGATCTGTCGACTAACTAACTAACTAACTAACACATGGGAATTTTTTTTTTTTTCCTGGCTAGTTGTCGTTCGAGATAATTTATCATTATTATTGTCATTGTTGCTGTTTTTTAAGGGGGCATGTAGTCTGCCTGAGGTAGTGTTCAAACAGGTTGCGACTGTATGTATAATGATTGGTGGTGTCTTTGATTTCTTGTGGAAGATTATTCCACAACTGAGTGGCAGAGAATGCTAAGCTGGTGTTATATAAGTCTATCTTAGGTTTAGGGACATGAAGTATATTTAGTCGTTCACTATGTCTTGCGTTATATTTAAACAATGGCCAAAGGTAGCTTGTGGCATTTTGAAATAGAAGATGACATCCTCTCCACTGCGTCGTCCATTGCATTGTGATCTTTGCCAGGCTTCGGCAAAGGACTCAGATAGCTGAGTAACCACGCCTCCTTTATGTTAGCGCTCCCTATAGTGTTATTGTAAATGTCTGCTAGTTTCTCTAGCTCGTTGTCGTTACACCCAATGATGTCATTGTATCTTATGCCATCTGGCCCTGGAGCGCTGTTTTTGATCGTCGAAGCTCAGCCTTGATTTCTTTCACGGTCACCATGTCTTTGTTCGAAATGTTCTGGGCCTTGTATCTGTCTGAGGTGACCTCCTTGGCCAGATTTCGGCCTCTCATGTCTGTCTGGTTGCTCTGCTCTAGATAGCGTTCTAAGAGGGCTTTTCCCTTGTTCTCGTCAGTCCTCTGCCAGATGTGGTCAGCACCTTGGAAGTCAGAAATTGTCTCATATTTGGCTACCCACTCATGCCTTTATGTTGTCGCCAGATCAATTTCAGGGACTTATCTGTGGTTACTCTTTGACATACCTCTGCCCATTTTTTTCACTTTTAACCTCCTTAACCGAATTTTTGAAACAGCTTACTTTTGTGTGCATCTCTCTTTCTAAGTGCATGCATGGACTAGGATGGGCAATTCTGTTCTTCTTGGCCTTTGCCATTTCTTTACTGCACTGTGCTTATCCACCCAGGCCTTCTCCAACTCAAAAACCCACCACGGTGGCTGCTCCCAGCTATTTTTCCTAAACATAAGCTTTCTGCGCTTGTCTCGTCGTATTTTGCTCACCAAATCTTGCCATGTACTGTAATACTGGAAAGTCTTGACCGTTGACTTGTGGTGCCTAGTTCTGCCTTTCTCCACCAATATGCTGCAAGGGTGGTGGTCGCTGCCATGGTACCCTAGGACACTCTATCTACACACTGTCGTGAGTGAAGGAGAAACCAGCGCCAGATCAATAGCATTGTCCTCATCACCTGGACGGCTGGCTGTCCTGGTGACAAAGCCACTGTTGATAAAACCTGGTCAGTGGTTTCAAGTGCAGTCTCGAACCCCCCTCCTGTGTGTTTGAGGAAATGTTACCCCATAATCTGCCTTTAGCTTTGAAATCGCCACAGAAAATAGTATTTATCTCGTGACCTAGTATGACACTTAGGCACTGCCACTTCTGGGAATCCACACTCGCGTTGCGGGCATAAACATTAACCAACACGAATAGTAGACCGGATTGAACTCTAACCGCCTGTAGTTGTATGTCGTCATTGTTCCAACTGGACATATCTAGCTCTGAAACCACCATGCTGTCGTGAATGAGAATTGCCATTCCCAGGTGTCGCCTGTTGTAGAAACATTTGAAGCCGGTAATATGGAGTAGCTGATCACCCAGTCTCGTCTCCTGGAGCGCTACATTGGCGTTCCTGTATGCTAGGTTTTTCCAGAATAGGGCCTCGTTCTTTTACGCTGGCACAGTTCCATTATAGAATACAAGTATTCCTGAGGCCCAGACGGTCACATTTCAGTCTAAAACGTCTTACCCCACCACGCATTCCTAGCCGTTTGCGCCACCACGCCGTCCCCGTCGCCTTGCTGGGTTGACAGCCTTCCACACGGAGCACAAGACGACTCTACACATGAAAAAGCCCTGATAAGAAAATACTCAACCAAATTTACAACATATGTATGAATAATTTTTTTTTTTGAAATGCGTTAATTAATGTAAATACAATGCCGGGTGCTGACTGTAATAGTGATCATGTATCACTATGTGGTATAATAAAAGCAAGACTGAATAGAAAAAAATGGTTATGAACCGGGCAGCGCGGTTAGGCTACTCTTTTTCGATTTCCAATTGCCAAGGGATGTTTTACGTGCGCAACAATACACACGGATGTCCGATCTCACTACCCAGAGACCAGGGATAATTGGTTACTAGAAGTCCACGTTAAAACATCCCGGTTCTCACCGGGGCTTGAACCTGGGACCTCCGGCACTCGAGATGAGCCTGTTGTAAACATGCTCAGGGAAGAGACAACTCCCATAGAGAATAAGGAAGAGAATAATGACGAATGCATCCCAATTCTTGTGAAAGAATGCATTCTGACAATACTTACCTGAAAAGATGAAGGAGAAGTCTGAGAATTGGTACCTGGAACGCGCGCACTCTGTGTCAAGGAAGGAGATTTGACAACCTGATTTCCGAAGCAAATAACATGAATTTACATATTTTAGTTGTATCAGAAACAAGATGGACAGGCGCTAGTTATACAACGGAGAGACGATTATGCATTCATTAACTCAGGAGGAGATCATAACGAGAGAGGTGTTAGAATTTTAGTAAAAAGAAAGTTAGAGAAAAATATTAATGGATTGTGGGCTCACAAAGATAATTTGATACTATTGAAAATTAAGGTTATACCTTTCGATATAGTAATCTTACAGACATATGCTCCAATAACTGATTATAGTGATGAACAGTTAGATGATACTACGCAAACCAATAACAAACACTTAAAGTTGTAAAATAATCTATCCATCCATCAATAGCTTTGCCGAAAAGAGTGGGCGGTCATGTAGGCCTATTTCCATCTCACTCGATCACCAGAGTCGTGGATCTGCTCCGTGTTCCTGTCTCGACCAAGCCTCGACCTCGCCTTGTCTCGGGGCCAAGCCATCCAGGTATTTACTCCTCAGTATTCCCCTTGGTCTATTCCCTTAGATTTTGCCAGTTCTCACAAAGTTGTCCAATTCATTTCTTCTCATAACATGCCCAACAAATTTTGACTGTCTACGTCTAATGTGTGTCTTGTCACCAGATCTTTTCTCCCTTTATAGCGAAGTAATAATGAGAGGGATCAAAGAGATGCCAGGAATACTAGTTGGAGGTTATAATATAAATAATATACGCTATGCAGATGACACAGTATTGGTGGCGGATAAATCAACAGATCTACAACAATTATTAGACGTTGTAGTAACAGAGAGTGCAAGGAAAGGACTCTCCTTGAATATCAAGAAAACAGTAACAATGGTAATATCAAAGAAAATGGTGACATCAAAATGTGACATAGAAATAGAAGGGGAAATCCTTAACCAAGTTGATAATTTTAGATACCTAGGGGCATTTATAACATCAGATGGAAGATTTACAACAGAGATTAGGAGCAGAATAGGGCAGGCAAAAGCCGGATTTCAGAAAATGAAGAGTATCTTATGCAATAAGTCACTATCACTGAATATAAGAAAGAGAGTGATGAAATGCTATGTAGAACCAGTTTTGCTGTATGGCAGTGAATCTTGGAATGTAAATGAACAAATTAAGAAGAAATTAGAAGCAACAGAGATGTGGTTCCTGAGACGAATGTTGCGAATTCCTTGGACTGCCAGAGTAACTAACGATGACTGCTTGAAACAGGCTAACGAAACTAGAACATTATATACAACAATAAGACAGAGACAAACAGCTTTCCTCGGTCATGTGATGAGAAGAGAGGCATTGGAGAACATCGTAACAACTGGAAAGATCGAGGGGAAGAGAGGCAGAGGTAGACCAAGAGAAGTGATGCTGGATGGATTGAGACGGTGGCATGGAGGAATATCAGCAGCAGAGTTGATCCAGAAAACCAAAGACCGAGATCTATGGAGAGCCATGAACGCCTACGCCAGCCCGCACGGCACTTGATGATGATGACGTCTGATGACTCTAATCACTTTACGATCTCCATTTGTTTCTTGAAGGACTTGTTCATTAGTTCTTCTGTCTGTCCATGGTATTCTTTTCATTGTCCTCAGGAACCACATTTCCACAGCCATCAGCTGTTTTTCAGCTCGACTGCTTATAGTCCACGGTTTACATCCATACAAAAGTATAGGTTCTATGTAGCACTTCAACACTCTTTTTCTCGTTTCATTTGGTGTTTTTTTATTGGTCAGTATGGTTTACTTCTTGCAAAAGGATACCTTCGCAATGGCAATTCTTGTTCTAATCTCTTCAAGGCATCTCCCATCAGATGTTATGAGTGTGCCAAGATAACTGTATCGATTCACTTGCTTAAAAATATGCCCATTTACTCGTATATTAGATTGAGTTCGTGAAAGCTTCCAAATAGCTGTGCGTTAATGTGCGTATGGAGGGACCAGAAATGATACCGCAATTTAGTCATCATGTGTCCATTTTTAAGGATCTGCTCAGCTGTCTGTGTAGTTTGTTCACACGTGCACATGGGTGACGGACCCGCTTTGAGTCTTCGTGAAAGATTGTCTACTCTGCAGTTTACTGTTCAGAGACGGAACATGATTACCTGTTTTGCACTATGAAAATAGTTGTTAGTGTCTCTGTAGTGGGCTTTCTTCTTAACGACCAAGATGTTGGTGCTCTTTTCATTGTAGTTTATAGATTGATTCGTATGCACGTGTGTTGTCCCCTAATTTGGCAACGTGTTTGCTCTCACGTTTCTTGTTAGCCACAATATGTCAGTTTCCACCGCAATATTACTCGTCTGTTGGTATTCAACGCGTTTAGTATGTGTGTTTTTTTTTTTTTCAATACCAGTTGTTTGTCACCGCTGAGGGCTTGCGGAATTGAAAATTCATCACAGTGGAATACAAACTGTTGACATTTACATTGTGCTGATGCTGTAATGTTTAGGGCCTGCAATTCGTCTAAATAGTTGGAGCAAAATATCCCAGTAAACGTGCTCACGGATTAAGATCTGCGATCTGCTCAGACCTTAATCTGTGTCGGACGATTCCAGTAGGTTGATGACTGCTCTCGGTTGCATAAAATTCAATCAATCCTTTCTCCAATAGTCATCTTCCTCTTTCAACACATTGTCCTCGCATGTTCCCAGTAACTTTTATCAATATTTAATAGCGCGGACTGAATTAGTATCTTAACGTCAGACAATTTGAATATAGTATAGTCAGCTGCCACGTGTCCTTTAATTTTAGCCCACACCATTTCTATAGGGTTAAAATGAGTGGTACGGCGGAAGTCTGAAGCACCCATGACGATGCTCTTCTATCAACTTGTGGATTTGATATTTCTTGCTTTTTGGCGTCTGTTTTACAAGGGACAACATTTCTAGATAGAAATACCTTTCTGGAAATTGTATGTTTTCCATTCGGAGCCATATCTTTATTGCTCCCTTTGTGCTCGATGCTGTAGGTATATTTTCTTCTTGGGAAACAACATTGATATCATGCATTATCCATAATTGGACACGACGGTCTATCTAGGGATGGAACCACATTATTCTCGAGCCAATCTCTAAATACATTACCATTCATCTTATTATGATAATCCATATTGTCTGTATGCTTTTATACGAACACAAGCCCAGCATTCTGTTGTAAGCCATTATGCGTATTACCAGCATGGGCCATGACCAAAAGCTGTCCTATAATACTGGGCACATATCGCTTTATCTGTCCATCCACTGATTGCCATTCCTTATCACTTGTGTGGTGCGCATTTATCCACATTTCATCCAAATACACTATGCCATACTTTTTTTGCGCATTTCCCTTATTTCACGTAGGTATCTGCTTTTCATGGCTCCTAAATGCAGTTGCTCGCAAAGAATATTTCTACCTCCCTTGTACTTTCTAAAAATGAAGATAATGTCCTCATAATTTTTCCACAAAGTTGTTTTAGATAGCTCTATGTTATTGTTCTTTCTTAACCAAACCCTAGGTTTTCTTACAGTCACTGTTTCTTTGGCATCCAGCATTTTTATAATGCTGGATAATCCTGGATATACAATCCAAAATATTTATAATTTTAGGACACTCCGTGGCGAAGTGGTCAAGCCTTTTGACTCGGGCTCCAAAGGTTGTGGGTTCGATTCCGGGCCGCATCCTTCGGTTCACGAGTTAAATTTTTCGGAGTCTTCTGTGGGTCGTCGCTAGAGCTGCGGTGTTCGTGCTTTGTGCGATGCTTTCCGTGCTGCGGAAAGAGACCGAGCCATATGGGATAGAACCCGGTGCAATGAAGTCAACCCTGTCGACTTTTAAGCGACTTTTTAAAGCATTTTTTTAATAGCTCGCCTTATGACATCTTTGTCAAAGCTGTCTACAATAACATTCCTACCTACCGGTTGCTTATTGCGTGGTGGTTTAATTCCAGATTCTTGCACCCATCGACGAAATGACCATTTACTCAAACCCAATGCATGCACTGTTCTTTTTTCGGAATTTGGAATAGTATAAAACAGTTTCCTGCGATCAGCTTCTTGACAAAAATATTTGTACAACTTCACAGCGATGATTTGAAGTGTATGCACAATTTCGCATTCAACCCCATTAAAAAATATTAACACATTTCAATCTTAGCGATAAGAGGTAATATTTAAAATAAAACAACAAAACATATTAATCAGTTTTCGTGAAATAACCCACATTTTGAGACACCTCTGAACAGTCACATTTAAAATTACGAACTTCATTTCGGACCCGTAAATTATATACCGCATATAAACAAACTTTGAAATCTGCTGTAAAATCTGCAGAACAAAAATTTTTTTGTTGGGTAGACATAATGATAAGGTTATATGCTAAATCTCATCATTTTCCTTCAGTTGAGTACTGAGATATGGAATTTTATATTGGGGCAGACAAAAATAAACACATTATAGAAGGTGCACACAGGAAACTGAATACGATAGCATTATGTGCCCCTGGAGAACCTGATCGACAAACAACTCTCTGAGAAATGATCAGAGGGACACATAATCAGACGTACAACTCTGTGTGTGTGTGTGTGTGTGTGTGTGTGTGTGTGTGTGTACAAATGTGTGTATATGTGTGCGCGCGTGTTTATGCCAATTCAAAATACATAGGTATTTATTTATTAGTGTTGAAGGAGAATGAATATGTCGTAATAAAATGAGAGACGACAAAGACCTGCACTTTGTCTAAGTGAGACGTGAAGTGTTAAAGGCGCATTGAACCTAGTGTATTATCTCAGAGTGCAACATGAGTCCTAAACTCCAACTCCAAGCGAGAGGACGATGGTAAACAAGAATGAGGTGAACTGCAGTAAAGCTTAAAAAGGCAATGAATGAATCACCCAAATAAACGAGAAGTAGATTGTGAGCTTTACTAAAACACGACTACAAGAGACAAATTGGACGTTGCGGCCAAAGCCTTCGTCAGCACAGGACAAACAAATACAAACCAACACAAAACTACATGAAACACACTATGACAATATTAAACTATTAAACTAATTAAAATAAAATGTACTCATCTGAATACTGTGTCCTAGCTTGGAAGGTCTGACCAGATCATCTAGGTCAGACCTTCCAAGCTAGGACACAGTATTCAGATGAGTACATTTTATTTTAATTAGTTTAATAGTTTAATATTGTCATAGTGTGTTTCATGTAGTTTTGTGTTGGTTTGTATTTGTTTGTCCTGTGCTGACGAAGGCTTTGGCCGCAACGTCCAATTTGTCTCTTGTAGTCGTGTTTTAGTAAAGCTCACAATCTACTTCTCGTTTATTTGGGTGATTCATTCAAGCGAGAGGACGCACCCTTTTATATATATAACCACTGTCACGGTGACCCCAGAAGACTTGGAGTTCTACTATTTAAAATGATGGTGGATAAAAAGAAAGTCAAGGAAACAGCTATCTTCTCTGTGCAGATGATATATAATTGATGTCGGAAAATGCAAAAGCTCTACAGCTGTTGGATATTAAGGTGACAGAGAGTGCAACAACAAAACATGGACTAACCATGGATATCAAGTAAACACAAACAATGGTTATATAAAAGAAAACTAAAAGATGATACCTAAATGTGAGATAATAATAGTGATAGTTATTTGCATATCCTTTACAGGCCGTCGCAGTCAACACCAGCATTTTTGTTGTTGTTGTGTGATCTTTTGGCAAGTTTATGTTCAGTAGTTTGCCATTGTTTTCTGAACGACCGGCACCCACCCATCCATCCATCCATCATGTGTCATGCCGTTAAGCGTGAGTGGTCATGATTCGTTATTTCACTCGATCACTAGAGTCGTGGATCAGCTCAGTGGTCAAGCCATCCAGGTATTTCATTCTCTGTCTTCTCCTTGTTCTCTTCCCCTCGATCTTGCCAGTTGTCACCAAGTTCCCCAGTTTATTTCTTCTCATAACATGTCCAAATATTTTTGACTGTCTACGTCTAATTACTCTAATCAATTTACGATTTTCATTTGTTTCTTGTAGTAGTTGGTTATACCATTTCGTAAAAAACCAACGCTAGGTGGTCTACTGACAAACGCCCGCAGCTGTGTGTCGAACGCGGGTATGTGGGATTACAAACTGCGTCCGCAAACCATTCGCCACGGAGCCGACGAGATAACAATCATCATCATCATCAAGTGCCGTGCCGGCTGGCGTAGGCGTTCATGGCTCGCCACAGATCTCGGTCTTTGGTGTTCTGGATCAACTCTGCTGATGATATTCCTCCATGCCACCGTCTCAATCCGTCCAGCATCATTTCTCTTGGTCTGCCTCTGCCTCTCTTCCCCTCGATCTTTCCAGTTGTCACGATGTTCTCCAATGCCTCTCATCTCATCACATGACCAAAGAAAGCTGTTTGCCTCTTTCTTATTGTTGTATATGGTGTTCTAGTTTCTTTAGCCTCTTTCAGGCACTCGTTGTTATTTACTGTGGCAGTCCAAGGAATTCGCAACTGTCACTGTCATTTACTGCCAATATGGTACCTTGCGGTGTATGGCAGAGGGGTCTTTGAGCCTGAGGAATAAGGGCCGCCTGGCTAGTGCAGTCGCCGCGAACTGTGCAGGTTAGGATTTTCTTTTTGCCCCCGACAGAAAAAAATCCCGCACCTTACCGGGGATCGAACCCGGGTCTCCCGAATGAGAGTCCGGCGTTCTATCCACTCGGCCAGCCGCTATTCGTCTTAAAAACCACATCTCTGTTGCTTCTAAGTTCTTCCTAATTTGTTCATTTACATTCCAAGATACGCTGCCATACAGAATAGAAAGACAAAAATACTATTATAACATTACATGGAAGATAAACGACAGAGATTAAGAGCATAATGTGTCAAGCAGAAGCTGCATTCGAGAAAAAATAAAAGTATTATACGCAATAAGTGACTGTTACTAAATGTAAGAGATTGCTGAAATGTTATATAGCACCTGTTTTGCTGTAAGACAGCGAATCACGGAAGGTTAATAAACAAATCGAGAAAAGATTAAAAGCAATGACGTTGTTGTTCATGAGGCGAATGCTGCAAATACCTTGAACTGTCTGAATAACTAACAACGATTGCCTGGAATAGGCTAATGAAACTGGAACATTATATACAACTATTAGACATTGATTGATTGATTGATTGATTGATTATTGATTGATTTTGCTAAGAACCCCCAGGCACTTCTCCTGCCTCTCAACACCGAACCATCTGTGTATATAATCACATCACCCGGGCGAGCATTATCCTGAATTAGTTGCTGGATTTCCGTTTCCGTGGCCCCTGATGGCCGCTCCCTGCACTCCCGGCTCAATGTGATTATTACTATTAGAGAGAGAGAGAGAGAGAGAGAGAGAGAGAGAGAGAGAGAGAGAGAGAGAGAGAGAGAGAGAGAGAGAGAGAGAGAGAGAGAGAGAGAGAGAGAGAGAAACAGCATTGTGTGGTCATGTAATGAGTTAGTTAGTTAGTCGAGGTTCCAACTTCACGGCAACGGGTCGTCCCCATTATGCTCCGTTCCTGTGCCAGTGAATATCACACAAAATGCTCCCCACTGTCCAATGTGAAAAGTGGAATGGGCAGGAGGACCGTTAAAGTCATGTGATGAGAAAAGCGGCAGAGGCAGAACTTTAGAAATGATGCTGGATTGGCTAAGACGGCGTAAAGCAATTCGTAATTATGAACACCTTAAACCCGTTTTTTCACCCAGTCGAATATGTCTGATAACAATGCGGACTTGTGTACGTTTATTCCCACGACTTAAAGCAACTAGAATCCATAAAAAGCGTCCTATTGGGCCACGTGATGTGTCATCACACAAACCTGACATCCATTCAGAGAAACGTGTTTGAGTTCACATCGTCGTACGTGCCTTTTGTCTTCCATGTACGTGTCTGTTGTCTTCCAAGTACGTTAAATGACAAGACAAGATCCCAGACACTGAAGTCCTAGAAAGAGCATCCATGTCAAGTATCCACACTCAACTAATGAAGAATCAGATTCACTGGGCTGGTAACTTGACTCGCATGCCAGATCACAGGCTCCCTAAACGATTTTTGTTTTACATTTAGTTGCGTTGTGGTAAACGCTCCTAAGGCGGCCAGAGGAAACGCTTCAAAGACACTCTGCATATTTCACTAAAAGCTTTTGGATTTCATCACGACACTTGGGAGACTGCTTCCAAAGACCTAAATTCATGGCGTACATCATTACGCAAGTGTGCAGTCACTTGTGAAGCAAACAGAACTGCAAGAGCTGTGAAAAAAGGCTGAACAGAAAAACCACTGCAGAAGATCCTCATCCTGGAACGTCAAGCATTCGTTACCCACATTGTCAACGAACATGTCGAGCCAAAATAGTCTTTACCAGCCATCTTAGAACTCACGGCTCCATACTTTCAACCCCACAGGATGAAGTGAATGATCATCATCATTCTAGATGGACAAGCAACACACGTGTCCGTTGTCTTGCATGTGCGTCTCCGTTGTCTTGCATGTACGTGTTCGTATTTTCCCATGTACTTTTCCGTTGTCTTCTATAAATACGTCAGTTATCTCCCGTGTACGTGTCGGTTGTCTTTTATGTAGGTATCCGTTATCTCTCATGTACTTGTCCGTTGTATTCCGTGTGCTTGTCCGATGTCTTCCATGTACCTGTCCGTCGTCTTCCATTTACGTGTCAGTTGACCTACATGTACGTGTCCGTTGGCTTCCATGTACGTGTCAGTTGACCTACATGTACGTGTCCGTTGTCTTCCATGTATGTGTCCTTTGTCCTACATGTACGTGTCCATTATCTCCCATGTACTTGTCTGTTGTCTTGCATGTACTTGTCCGTTATCTTGCATGTACGTGTCCGTTGTCTTGCATGTACTTGTCCGTTGTTGCCATATTGTAAGTCCTCCTAATTTAAAGCCATGCCATGGGAAAATCTCACTTCACTGGACTTACGATACAGAACCGGTGGCTCATTAAACACTTGGCAATAATGATAACTTTAGAAACAAATTCTCGACACAACTTGGAACGAAGTAAACGTGGAATTTATTCCCTCTGCTGTATGGCAGATGTCTTGATTGTACGTTTCCGTTATCTTGCATTTACGTGTCCGTCGACTTCCATGTACGTGTCCGTTGTTGAGAACGTACACTTGACGTCAGACTGTTTGTGTGTGAGTGTGTCACGGTGTCTGATTAGGTCGGTTATGTATATATAAATGTATGTGTGTATGTAGATGTGCATGTATAAATGCATGTATGTATTATATATGTATGTGCATACTGTGTGTAAATCTGTTGTTGAGTGTGCGAATCGGAGCGTGAGTGTGTATTTGCGTGTACATAAATTTATGAACATGCGTCTGTCAATGTGTCTGTTGGTGTGTGTATGTGTGGGACTGTGGGTTTGTGTATGGGTGTCTGTGGGTATGAGTATGGGTCCTCTGTGGGTTTGTGCAAGGGTGCCTGTGAGATTATGTATTAGTTTATGTGGGTAGGTGTCTATGCGTGGGTGTATGTGGGTGGGTTTAATGGGTGTTAGCGGGTTATTGGGGTCTCTGTAAGGATTTATAGTTGTGGATGTCTCTCTGCGTGTATATGTATAGGCGTAACCGCGTCTATGTATTGGTGCTTGCGTGTGTGTGCTTGTATGCCTGCTCATCTGTAGCGTGCTTGTGTGTGTGCATGTACTATGCATGTCTGCCTGTGTAACTGCTTAAGAAATCATCACGTTGAGACTGTGGTCATGGAGCCAGCCAAGACTGCAGTCTGCGAGATCAGTTAACCTTCTCGTGCATCTCCTGTTTGTCATGAGTTGACGCATTAGGGTTGTTCCCACAACACCCTTCTGTCCCAGACCTAATGTTTCTGCCGCAGCCTAGACTTTGCTATTTAAAGAATATCAAACCAATGTTTCCCCGTTGTGAATGTGAATGATGAAGACACAACCAATATATTGTACAACTGATTACCTAGCATAAATCGCTGTATCTTCTCAGGTGCATACTGCATACAACTTTATTATATATTAAACATTATTGTCTGTAATCTGCACCTGCCGAGATGAACTGGGCAAAATATTGTTTATGTCTTCATTATTCACATGTTAGGAATCACAAGTTTGTACTTCAACGAGGGGTGAACACGTTGACTCCGTTGGCATCAAAAACAAAAACATAGTTTTTTATGGTAGGAATGGTTTAATGTAATACACAAGTTCTAATTAAATTTCCCATGACCCCTGTGTAGTCGCTGCAGCAGTTGGGTGCATTGAAAAGCCGGTATTATAACCGATTCTTTGTGTGCGGAAACGACATTTGCATGGCCATAGTTCATGATCTGTTACCCTAAAAGTCGGTCCATCTTCTCCTGCATCCATTGTAACATGTAGGCTGCCACACATTGGTTGCTCAGACAAACATATATAGACCACTTGGCCCGGGTCTTATATTTCCTATTATAAAGAATTCGTTTTCTGACTAATGAACACTATTACATGTAGTGGAGTTGAATACGACAATTTATCACTTGTATCCTTCAAAACGCCGGCTTCCTGGCCCAGAAGTTAGCGACTTTTCTCCGTAATCTCGTATACTCTCGTAAGTAACGTGACGTCGGTGAAAATCAGCAGTGGTTCGACTCGCTTTGGTAACTTACGGGGTATGTGAGCCGGCCGCTCAGAAAGCAATGGCAATCTACTGAGCGTAATCTTGCCGAGAAATCAACAATCAGCTGAAAGATGTTGATGTTGACAGCGATGTCATGTAAAGGATACGCAAACATTTTATTATCCTTCAAAACAGTTGCTATCGTGCATAGTTGTAATCTACTCTAATGCGCCGACGTGACAAAAATGTTCCTCAATTCACTGGTTCACTGGTGTATCATTTCTTGTGCGGTATTGTTGAGCATGAAACAAACGTGCAACTCAGCCTCCCTCCCTAGCGGCAGACAGTACGGAGATACCCTGTTGCCGAGTCAGGCGTAGAGTTCTAGATAAATAGTCCCTGAGACCATCTATATTCCTCACTCTCTCGGAGTGGATTCAGGAGGTTGTGCACGTGTTCTGTTGGACCACTCACACCATCATTTAAAACTTGGATTTTATTAGACATTTGTTTTAGCTCTTTTGAATTCAACAAACCTTTCACAACTCTGCTATGCTAGTGGCCCTAAAATGTGCAACCTCTATGGCACACTATTATTACATCGTAATCTTTTATCAGTCAGCTCCTTAGCAGATAATGATGCTTTCTGATTCCTTGTAGGAACGGCAACTGTAAAGTTTCTTACAGCATCAGTTGTGACGAGTAGATTCTCACAATTTATTGCACCTTCTCTAGCACGTCAGTTCCAACATTAATTTTAAATGGGTTGGTGCAAGTTTATTTTATGATGGACCAGACAGAGTAAAGTGCGATGCGTTGCATGATCACCCCTACTATACGACATTGCAGAATATCAACGTATTCCTTCATGCCAATCCAGAAGAACATGATGACATCACGCCGTCCTGGTCTTGGTGACAAACACACAGTGTACAGATCATTCATGTCTTTAGTGTCTCTGACATCACTAGCTGTATCGTGTCCAATTAAACAAAGCAATTAAATCCCACCGATGATGATAATCAGACTATTGCATCGTATTCTTGGTTTGAGTTGGTATATCCTTTTTTATGGTTATTCTGATCACTTTTGACATTTTGTTCATGTGCATAGCTCCCTCAATCAATCAATCAATCATGTGCCATGCCGGAAAGCGTGGGCGGTCATGACTCGCCATTTCACTCGGTCACCAGTGTCGTGGATCAGCTCAGTGTTCCTGTCTCGTCCATGCCATGTGGCCAAGCCATCCAGGTATTTTCCTCTCGGTCTTCCTCTTGGTCTGTTCCCTTCGATCTTGCCAGTTGTCATTAAGTTCTCCAATCCATTTCTTCTCATAACATGTCCCAAAAATGTTGACTGTCTACGTCTAATTTCTCTAATCAGTTTACGATGTTCATTTGTCTCCTGTAGTACTTGGTCATTGGTTTTTCTGTCTGTCCATGGTATTCTTTGCATTTTCCTCAGAAACCACATTTCTGCAGCCATCAGATACTTTTCAGCTTAACTGCACATTGTCCAAGTTTCACATCCATAGAAAAGAACAGGCTCTATGTATCCCCTCAACACTCTTTTTCTCGTTTCAATTGACATCTTTTTATTGGTCAGAATGTTTTTCATCTTGCTAAAGGCTACTTTCGCCATGGCGATTCTTGTTCTAATCTCTTCAAGGCATCTCCCATCAGATGTTATGACTGTTCCAAGATAATTGTACCGATTCACTTGTTGAAGAATATTTCCATTTACTTGTATATTACATTGTGGCACTTCTTCCTTCCTAGTGACGACCATAATCTGAGTCTTTTTACAATTTAATTCTAACCCCAGTTGCTCACTGTGTACAACAACCGCATCTACTACTTGTTGCAGGTCCTGCGCATTGTCTACAATTAATACTGTATCATCTGCATATCTAATGTTATTGATGTTTCATCCTCCAATGCTGATTCCATTTATATCCTCTACATTTCTGAAAATATTTTCACTGTATAGGGAAAAAAGATCTGGAGACATCACACATCCCTGCCTAACACCTCTCTTAATTGGCTGATACTGTCCCACTTCATTATCAATCCTTATTGCAGCTTGTTGTTTCCAATATATGTTTTTATAAGTCTAATGTAATGTCTAATGTAATAAGTCTAATGTAAGTCTAATGTAATAAGTCTAATTATAAGTCTAATAGCTCCCTCGTGTAGCTTTATTAAAGCCACATTGAAACTTTTGGGAATTCCGTGTTTAACAAGAGGTGCTTTGGCTATTACTATCGATTCTAGTTCAACAACTTCAATAAGCCAAGTTCTGGAGGAATTGATGTTACAGTAATGACTATGTCACCAACTTGACTTGTTATGCATGGTTCTCCAGCTGAGTAGCGGGATGGGACATCTGCATTTCCTTACGTTTGATTGCATGCTTAACTGTATAGTTAACAATGGATATTGTTATATTTCATTTGTGTCCTCACATCATCAGCCGGCACCGTGACGAAGGTTTTCAGACGCAGTTCACAATCCCGCATACCCGCGTTCAAAACACAAATGTGGGAGATTTGGCAGCAGACCGGTTAACTTGGTTGTTTACGAAATAGTATGGGTGCCGGTTGCCAGGGAGCGCCTGAGGGTTGGGGCGGCTTCCCCTGACGTTATTTAATGTTGCACGTTAGTTATGACCGTTGGAATACCCCGATGTGGGCCCAGTGCGATAAGATAACTTCACCCGCTCTGGACGACAACATCACCTTGACCCGCCACTACTGTAATATTTCAGTAGCGCTTCGTTGATATTTCTAGAGATGCGTGATCTGGATCTTGCAGACATCTCTACTTCTACTTCTGATGGCCATTGAGCCTTTCCGTATTATACAGTCTATAATCATTAACTACTGAGACCGAACTTGCACAACACGACACTGGCTTGGGTTTATCCACATTATATTTTCTAATGCTATACACATGACATGTCGATAACACCATCATTTATTCCACTTAAAAATCACAAATATATACGACAGTGCCTAAACATTCTATTCTAAAATAGCGGCGTGATGTTAGCCATGCTCTGTTAACTCAGAACTAGGTCCGACTCTGACCATAGCCCTCGTTCAATTGATTGTAACGTGACGTTTTGTCCTTGCACAAAACGTCCAGACTGCTTTTTACACTTTTGTGACCAATGTCATGATATGTCACTGCGCACGGTCTTCTTCTGTTGACCGCGTTTATCACACATCATGCCAGGTTCATGACCGGTATCAAATGGACCATGGCACTCACCCCTGCTTTAGTTAAAAAAGTTTTTTAATTTTTTTTTCCACAAACAATTCTAACTTCTAATTTGAAAATATGTGGAACAAGAATTCATCCTATCTGAAAAATATATTCTATACCAGTATTGACTAAATCTTTCGATAAGCCACATTTGTAATTGTGGGATGTGGATTTTAATATCAGAGAATATTTTGTTTAAAGTGTCTAGGGGATTTAAGTTTGATTCTCTGGTCACTGCTAGAATGCAATGTGATCATGGAATTCTACCATAAACACAAGAAGGAAAATATTTCACTCTGTTAATAACTGTATTTACAAGTAATTCTCCATTCCCACTTATCACCTTATAAATTTCCTATAGTGTTAGAGGATAGTGATTGTTTACAACATAGAAACAACCACTGTTGAACAGACATCAACAAAATTAATGGAGACATCAATATTTCGACATACTGTTCAAGAATAAACTCAAGTCAGAGGTAACATACAAACATATAATGGCCATATTCAGTTCTGGGCTTTGCATGACATGGCATATGACATAGGTATAAAATCACATGAAATATGACATAGGTGTACAATCCCATATGACAACCCCATTGTCCCAAAATCAGTATAATCATATTCATGTACTCACTCCAAACAACCAATAATTGGTTATAGCACCATTGAACCATCCATTGGTTTTTACACAAAAAGAAACCATGGTATGAATTCATAAAAACCAGACATATGAAACATTTGTTTCTGACACCAGTTACAATTCTCATATTTAAAAGATAATGAAATGGTGTCAGAGTACTCAACAAAACAACAACCACCTATTAGTTCTACCATTCACTAAGAAAAGCTACTGACCTTCCACATCCATGGTATGGAGAGAAAAAAACACATATAGAAGCTTTGCTAGTAATAATAATTAAACTAATTATTTAATTACAGTCTTTTTCATTTGATGTTGCTGTCGTTTATTTTTCTGAAGTGCGAAGCAGATAATGTCCATATTTATCAGGAACAGAAATAAATTTACTCACAGTTATGTTCTACTTACATTATGTCCACTGAAGTTGGCTGGTGAATATTTATCATCCATATTAGGAAATAAATTTACCATATATCCCCTCCATGGGGCTGAATTCACGAATCTTCTGTTGCCAGTGGCTCGGTGCCAGTGGGAAATTGAGGCCTGGGTTGGTCATACCTTCAGGAGATGCATCTTGAGTCTTGGACCAAGGGTCTTCCCTATATCACCATATCCGATGAAAAGGATGCCGACCTTTCAGCTTCTCGGCTTCTAATATCCGAATCCCAATTATGTTCCCACAGATTTTTCACCCACCTAGTCACCAGTCTATAACCTATTCCACAGTTGATGGCATTTAGGCTGACATGGGACCAGCAAAGAGTTCTGATTCAGTATTTTCATTTCAGTGTAGACATACAATGCTGCTAGTCATTCATTTGTTTCATCTGGAAATATTTCCAGGATTGATCTGCTGAAGGCATGGAACTGAAGAATATTACTTCCAACACATAAACTGGGAGTCGCACAACAATCAGATGATTCGTGTTGTTGCATGCGTAGAGGCATTTACTCCGCTAGCTTCTTTCGTATGGTCGTCAGATGGTGTTTCGGTTTAGAGATTTCGAGTGGATCTGGCTGCTTCCAAAGTATTGTAGATGTGAACCTTGAGGCAATCTGGTTTCTAAGTTGTTTTTCAGTTGGTAGTTAAGTTGGTACCTTGGTTGTTCTGGCTTTTGTTGTTTCAGTGTCTCTTCCCATTTGTTTGAGTTAGTGTTAGTATCTAGAACTTGGTGTTGAGTCTGCCGCTGTATGACTGATTGAAGGATTATTCAATCCTGAACAGGAAACTGGGAATGTCCCATGGTTTCGTTGACATCGCGGATTGATGGCGTACCAGGCGGTATCTCCCAGACGTAAAAGTAGACGATACTCTGTTGTCGGTGTATTTTGAATATCTTTTTATCTTGATAGACAATTAAATACAGAGATCCATCCTGGATATCCTGACAGAAGTAGGACTATCAATCGCTGAGTGTGTCTCTTCAACAGGTCTTTCGCTGGCTAGGCAGCAGATAAGCGCAGCAGTCAACGTTTATGTTTTTCTAGATCCAGACTATGGTTAGGACAGGTTGCCATTTATCACTTTCTGGCTGTTGACCCAGGATCCAGTTTTAGTGATATAGTCTAACAAAATCCAAAAGCACCACTCGCTACTGTCTATAGAAATGGATGACAAAGATTACAACACGAGCATTAACCTACTGTGTTATGGTAAAATGTTTACAATACAATTACAACTACATAGGAAGAAGGAGAAAGAAGTGGGTTTATACGTTCCATCGTCTCTCGTCGCTTGGTATTGAGCTTTCCTAGCTCTGATAGTGAGTGAGTTATCTTTTCACTCTATGTTTTCTGCGATTGTTAATGGGAATTATTTGATGAGCGAAGCCATTCTGTCCATCCAAACATGTTGATATTGCCTCTCTCTACTTAAAGAGAATAACGTATACATAATCTCTGTTGTTTCTAATGCCGCGTCTTCCTTCCGTCGCTATAATCAGCATTAGGCCAAGGCTATTCAACATTGTCTTCTTATGTAGTGACGTGCACAATGATTCTTACATCAACATCATCATGTCCCCAGGGGTCACATTAAAATGTATATTCCCACAGTAAAGAATAACAATCAGGACAGAATATAATTCTCATAACAGAGAAAAACAAACATGTACCTTTATCTAATATTAAGTACATGATAATCATACTAATAATATTAATCATAAAATTTAATGCAGGAGCCAATGGTTTTGGATTACTTTATGTGTTAATCCATAAACTAGATTATTCTTTTTCCCCCACCGCTTGCGCAGCATGGAGTTAGTGAACGCAGTGATATAATTTACAAGTTTCTGTTATTTTTAAGAGAATTTATCTATCAGAAATGATTTATGCAGTCTGATAAGTGTTCGGACCATATAATATTATTTCAGGTCCAATTGTTGCTAGTATTAGAAGAGTTATTTATCAGAAATAACTTATGCCGCATGGTCTAGTCATCTGAATATTGCAAGCATGTTAGGAACATCAATATTCGCTTCTGCCACTACCAGAGTGAAGTGATGCGGATTGCAGGCATTTCCTACCAGAACATTCCAATGGATATCATGCGTCTTCTGTCTTTGTTCTTGAATTTATATTCTCAAACATGGCATTGTCCTAGCATAATTTTTAATTGAAAATATTACAGGTCTATCACCCTTCTGGGGTGGTTACTAATATGTTAACAAGACGTTTGTACCAAAATTTGACACGATAGTTCGAGTTACAGATTAGAATGTGGCAAAGCATTTTATCCGCTGACTAAGAGTCTAGAATATGCGTAATCATTTGTATGTCTCCGCATGGATAAAAGGTTTCTTGTAATGTCCTTAACAGTGAATCTACACTACATAGGATCTTTACAGTTTATAAGCATTATTAGTGAGATAGAGTTTCGCAATGCATATAGGAGGTTTTAACATAGGGATTTGAAATTGTAAAAGCATAGGAAAAATTACAGCGTGGCACAACATGGCCCTTAGTAGTAAAATCATTCAGACGCTGGTTTACAAGAATTGTTGATTTATCATTCTAACTAATTCTTACTTAAACACAATGGTATATGTACCTTATAAAAATACATAAATACGTATTAATAATGTAGATTTAACATACCAATTGCTGTACAGAATGACATATTTTTAGGGCTACAATCGCCTATCCCCGAAGGGAAAGGCTTTACGTCTGTCTTCTTTGTTCACCTGAACCAAAATGGCTTACTTTTACCTTTGTCTTAAAAGATCGATGACGGTTGGCCAGATATTTTGCTCTATCGCCAGCCTAACTTTAACTAATGCCAAATAAATTTTGACTGCCCTACTCTTTTCTTCTCCTACATTAAATAAGATACTTAAACAGTAATTGTTAGGGATTGGTATTTTAAAGCGTCACTAGAAGGATGTTAGTAGAGACGTTTTTGTATACCACAGTTATGCCAGCCTACGTTCTCACCTCATTATCCTGGAACTTTGTGGAATGAAGCCTAAATTATGTCATGTAATTGAATGTATAGCATATTGTCGGTTTGCAGCGTCACTGGTGGTCATACAGCATTTGACCAATCTGTACTTTATCTGTCATTATTCAACCTTTATTGCTGAACACTTCCGGTCGTCAGCATAGCGGTTAGGCGTTGAGCCTTTAAGGCCTGTGGCGTGTTTATGCTTGTGGCTGTGGTTTGCAATCACATTTTCCTCATGCTGGACTGGTAGTACATGGTTCTGTCGCTCTGCTACTGAGTGAGTGCGTGGCCGACACCGTGAGCTGTGAAATTCGCGTGGAATGCTTTTACATCTGTCCTGTACAGTGAACTGCATGTTCGGAACAATGGCTACCGGCGGTTGCTGAATTGACTGGTTTGCCCTTTCGGTTCTCGAATGCATTTTTTCGGGAGACTCCTGAGAGTCGGCGCTCAAGCTGCGGAGTTCGTGCTTTGTGCGACACTTTCGGTGGGTCGCCCTGAGGTAAGAGACCTAGCCATGTGGAAAAAACCCGGGTCAATGAGGTCTTTCTGGTGACTGCAGATTCCACCGACGATGAACTGTGGTATTCGTGGATGAATTTTGTGTTGACATTCTGACGGTGACATTATGCACAGTGTACCTGTGCGGGCTTGTTTGATTGCCGAGACTCCCATCTATTCCACTTTTCACATTGGACAGTGGGGAGCATTTTGTGTGATATTTGCTGGCACGGGAATGGAGCATAATGGGGACGACCCGCTGCCATGAAGTTGGAACCTCGACTAACTAACTAACTATTGCTAAACAACTTGCCGCAATTCTACGCAGACTCTTTTTTGTGCATTAGCTTTTATAACCATGGTCCTCATAGGCATAATATACTCAACATACTCATGGATATACTCCACAATGATCTGTAGCATATCAACTATTTCAGAAATACATCACAAAACTAACAAAAAAACAACTATTTATATCGGGCATGCCTCTTCTAGTCCATATAATGTGTAGCCTCAGCCTGAGAGGGCAAAGGTCTAACCTTGCTATGAGTCTCAAAACGTCCCTTGGACTCCTCAATCAGTCCCCCAATCATGTTTTAGACTGCTACGAATCCGCTATGAGTTCAATGGGTATCTGTAAGGACTTTTATTTCGATATCCTCCATACACGTTCCCCAACCATGTTTTGGATTGAGTTTCGAATCGCTATGGGTGCAATGGATATCTATCCAGTATATCATCATACACGTTCTACAGCCTCGTTTCACTTGGGCTTTTTGACCCCTCTTATGCCATTGCGTACTAGATCAAGGTAGGTGTGTTTTCTGACAGTGTATTGCTCTCACAATCATTTATGCATTGTAATATGTCATTTGCATTATTATTTCCTTATTGACCAATGTTTTTATTCCACTCTGGCCTTGTTGCTTTAGCTTATAGCATATCTGGTTGATGTTAAGGTTCTTTTCGACACTTTTATCTTCTTCACCGCTTTTATCAAACCTGAGCGTATCATTCTGATCAAAATGTGGTAGATTTCAAGTTCCTGTTGATCAAAACAAATTATAACATACAAATGTATACTAATATGTTAGCAATTACTAACCCATATCGTAATATTTATCAAATTAAAAAAAAAATTTCTTCCCTAAAATCAAGAAATTACTATTTTTATGAACCCAAACTTATCAAAGTATTTAGCTATAATACATAACTATAAAATAATACTAATAATTAACACTACGTATTCACTAGTAATAATAACACTGTATTTATAATAATAATAATAATAATAATAATTAACATTTCTAATTTTATCTTACCTTTTTTCCTTTTATTTTATAAACAAACTGACTTAAATTTCTTTCCTCAATAAATTAATAAATAATAAATGTGTATATATTATATACCTTTACTAATGTAACAATATAATTACCCTTTCCATAAATCATCTCTTCTCCTTCTGGAATAAATATCAAGTCTTCAACTCATCTTGTATGGCATAATAGCACAATGAACGGAAGTTAGTAGCACATAACATAAAGAAACACCATATTTACATACGCTATCTTACCATGGTACTCTTAAACCGAGCCCAACATAAACCAATTAGCGGTAAGCGATACATATCTACCAATGTGACTTACAGGATCTTAATTATCAGTCAAGTTTCGCTACATTCTGCGAAAGCGCTATCATCGATACGCAGAGACGTAAACATCTCATCCCAACGACAACGCATCTCACCGAGTTGTTACAAAATCATACATGATTTGATTCAGACCAATAACCCCTCTTACCTACCCCGGTGGTGCTATACATATACCAGACAAGGCAGATGTTAACCAAAGCACAAAACCGCCAAGATAATGCGAGGCCTTCACCGACAGGAATCGAACCCATCCAATTCCTTCACTAGCATTGTCCCATACAGAACTGTAAAGTTTGGAGGGAAAAACAATATCAAGCAATCGGTTCTTGTATTAACGCGATCTTGTAATAATCTTAATTCCGCCCTCCCCCCCCCCCACCCCCACCCCCATCTGGAAACCTGGGGGGTGGGGGGGGGAAATCCCCACTGGATGAGAACCACAGTTAGACTGATTATATTATGCGTGTCTATGAAATTCCATTGCCATATGTATTAACTGGTTCCCTGTAACATGCAAGGACTCGTTCCATAACTTTCAAAAAGAGGGAGCCGTCACAACCGCCTCATACTCTGCATGTGGACAATGCGAGGAGTTATAGTGTGGCTATCTACTTCTCCGACTAAAGAGTGGAATGTTGCAATGATGTTCTACACACTTACTCGCTCTGCAAAAGAATAGAAGACATGTCCTGCATAATGTCCTAGGGGTCATTGTAGTGGAAAGAAGTCTCAATTCCTTCCTGTCGCACATATCTAGCCAATAGTGTTGGGACCGAATATAGTGCTATTTTTCCTGTCTTAGGCTATCACACAACACACACACACACACACACACACACACACACGCACGCGCGCACGCACGCTCGCACGCTCGCACGCACGCACACATACATTTTTTCCCAGTAACTATTCCATCATTTACAGTTCTTTCCCTGTCCCTGTAACGTTTAATATTGATGCGACTAAGGTGTTTATGTGTCAGAGACACAATGGTGTTCATGAACTAGTCTGTCTCGATGCTACGGTCCTGTAAAATGTCAGTATTTGTCTTCTGCCTGGTCCTTCTGTAACATTTATAATAACACATTTCTGCTGAAGTGATTGTGAAATGGTCTCTGACTCCCATACCTATGTTGCCACATGAATGATCCACCTTCTCATCAAGTGTGATTTAACGTGGCTGCTGATGTTGAGCTATAGGCTGGTAATACAATTTAATCTTGCATTCTATGGCCACTCTCGTGATGACATCTTTTAAAGTTTGTGGTATGTTTAATTTTTATATTGTTGTTTGTAATCTATGGATTGGTAGTAGTAGTAGTAGTAGTAGTAGTAGTAGTAGTAGTAGTAGTAGTAGAAGTAGTGGTAGTAGTAGTAGTAGTAGTAGTAGTAGTAGTAGTAGTAGTAGTAGTAGTAGTAGTAGTAGTAGTAGTAGTAAAAGTAGTAGTGTTGGTGGTGGTGGTGGTGGTGGTAGTAGTAGTAGTAGTAGTAGTAGTGGTAGTAGTAGTAGTAGTAGTAGTAGTAGTAGTAGTAGTAGTAGTAGTAGTAGTAAAAGTAGTAGCATTAGTGGTGGTGGTGGTGGTGGTGGTAGTGGTGGTGGTGATGATGGTGGTGGTGGTGGTGGTGGTGGTAGTGGTGGTAGTAGTAGTAGTAGTAGAAGTAATAGTTGTAGTAGTAGTAGTAGTAGTAGTAGTAGTAGTAGTAGTAGTAGTAGTAGTAGTAGTAGTAGTAGTAGTAGTAGTAGTAGTAGTAGTAGTAGTAGCAACAGTAGTAGTAGTAGTAGTAGTAGTAGTAGTAGTAGTAGTAGTAGTAGTAGTAGTAGTAGTAGTAGTAGTAGTAGTAGTAGTAGTAGTAGTAGTAGTACTAAAGAATTGTGCTGCTGGGAAGGCACCTGACAGCGTTGCTGGTGTCTGTATAATATTGTTTATTGGCATTGTTTAAGTTTACAAAAAGTTTTTTATTTTCACTGTCTCGTTTGACAAACTAGACAATCTTTTCTCATTCATGTACACTATCACTGTCATTTACTGCCTATAGTAAATCGCAGTGTAGGGCGGGGGGGGGGGGGGGGGTGGGACTGAGTCTGAGAATTAAGGCCGCCTGGCTTGTGCAGTCGACGCCAATTGTGCAGGTTATATATTTTTCTTTTTGCCCCCGACATAAAAAAACATCCACACCTTACAATGGATTCGAACCGCTTCTCCCGAAGAAAAACTCGCATTCTTAGCCACTCGATCAGCCGCTCTTTATGCCTGTACACTAAAAGTTTTAAATACCCAGGCGATAATCTGTTTCTGAGAGGACTGGGTGGTTGATCAGTGAGACAAACAGCCCTTGTTCCATGTGCCTATCCGCAAGTCTTCAGTATTTCTAGGACACATCTGCATCTAATAATCGTTTTCTCTAAATGCCGGCTTCCTGGACTAGAGGTTAGCGACTTTTCTCCGTAATCTCGTATACTCTCGTAAGTAACGTGACGACGGTGAGAATCAACAGTGGTTCGAATCGCGTCGGTAACTTACGGGGTATGAGAGCCGGCCGCTCAGAAGCAATGGCATACTACTGAGCGTAATCTTGCCAAGAAATCAACAATCAGCTGAAAGATGCTGATATTGACAGCAATGTCCCGTAAAGGATATGCAAACAATTTTTTTGTCTCTACATGATACTTATATGACAGACTAGAATTATCATTAGAATAAACATTTGGTTGTTGGGTGAGTGGTCTCGAGGTATGGTGTCCGCCACGAGTGCTGGAGGTCCCAGCTTCAAGCCCCAGTTAAGCCCGGGATTTTTTTTTCATGTGGTTTTCTAGTAACCTAATTTTCCCTGGTCTCTGGGTAGTGAGATCGGACGCCCGTGTGTATTGTTGTGCATGTAAAAAATCCCTTGGCAGTTGGAAAGCGAAAAAGAGTAGCATAATGGCGCTGCCCGGTCAAAATTTCGAGTTAAAAATCTACATAAAGTATTTCAGGATCCTCGCGGTGCTACGGAGTTCGTGCACTGAGCTGAGATTCTTCAGACTCAGGCTTGAGTTAGGAGTAGAACGGAGCACTTATGGGTTACACCCGTGTGTCGTGATGTTGATTCGTTGATAAACTAAACTAAACACATAACTTGTTTTAATTGCCTGCCACATTAGAGATATGTTAGGCTGGACTTCTTTCCCAATGACGTTGTTCAGAGAGCATCACACTGCACTGAGCTCCCTAGAGTTCACCGCTGAATTGGTCTGTTCACATCACCCCGTCGTTATCTGCAGTCTGGCTATGTTTTTATCATGTTTTTTGTATTCATACCACTCCGATACAGCAAGACACCACATGGGAATCCTGGTCCAGCATCTTGTCTACGGGGGAGTTTTGAGCTACAGATTTTGAACTAATACTTCAGTAATGGTGAGCCCTTTAGCAGGCTGGGACAGATATTCAGTGGTTCAGATATTCCTGTTTCCAAACAACCGTTCCTCTCCATGCATGCAGCTGCAATTCGGTATACGGGCTGGTGGTTAATGCGAGATTCCGCCAAGAATTATATAAGATGTGCGAAGTCTACACTATCATTTGCATCGTTGAGACATATCGCCACAGATGTTTCTTGCTTGCTTCTAAATGCCTCATATAGATGGGAAGACCAACCTCGAACCCGTGTTGCGCTCGATGGCTTGTAGCTAGTATTAATGTGCGGGAGCATTCGTGCACATTCCAGATGTAATCTCACCTTCTTAGATACTATATTTTCCTAACGATTTGCCATATACATTCTGCAAAGTGTGATTCCTGAAGAGAAGAATCGCTATGGCGAAAAGGTAGTCTTTTGTAAGATTGAAAATATATTACCAAAAATAAAGATGTCAGTTGCAACGAGAAAAAAAAGTGTGTTAAAATGCTACATAGAACCAGGACTATTGTATAGATTTGAAACATGTACATTGAGCAAAGTACTTTGTGAAGACACATGAAGCGTGTAGCATAGGTGGGAGAGCATGCGCAATTGAAATACCACTACTTTTATCGGTTCTTTACTTATTCAGTCAGTCAGTCGGTGGGGATTTTCCCGCAACAGACGAGCAATATCTCCGGCGGGCCTATTCTCGCTGTGGCGAGATCCGCACAGTGGAAGGATGGGCGATTTGCTCGCAACAGACGAGCAGTATCTCCGGCGGGCCTATTCCCGGTGGTCGCGGGATCCGCACAAGTCAGCCGGGGAGTCTGACGGTAGTACACGCTTTAAACAGGTCCGGACACTTATGATTGACAGATGTAAGCGTCCTATGGTCCAGGCGCGCACGAGGCCCTCACCTGTGGAACTTGGCTGAACGCTTCTAGGTCGGGTCCTTTGGGTTCCAGTGTCTGGCCACCACTCGTCCCTGCTCGTGGAGGCGAGGTCTCGGAGGTTTGACGCTGAGCCACCAGCGTCTGCAGCCTACCTTGTTCCAAACGTACTGGTTACCAATTCCTCTGAAGTACACAGGGAAAGGCCGAGACAGGGAACATATCGTTTGGGCACCACATGTTTCTCTGAAGCTCTGCCCAGGCATTGTGATGGAATTTTGGCCACATTCGAACTCACATACTTTGGTATGTCAAGACTGTAAGGTGCCACTGAGCAAAGTAGCTGAAAAAACATCTTATGTCAGAGGAAATGTGGTTTCTGAGGAAAATTAAAAGAATACCACGGACAGGCAGAAAATTGAGCAAACTCTACAAGATGCAACTGAAAACCGTAAACTGATTTATTTCTAAAATTAGACGTAGACAGTCAAAATTGCTTGGGTTTGTTATGAGAAGAAATAAACTAGACAAACTGGTGGCAACCAAAAAAATTGAGTGGAGAAGAACAAAAGGAAAGCAGAGAAGTAAATACGTAGATGGTTTGGCCGCATGGCATGTTCGAGACAAGAAAACAGAGTTGATCCACGACTCTGGGGATCGTGTGAGACAGTGAAACATGATCGCCCACGCTTATCGACATGGCACATGATGATGATGATTCTGTTACTCCGTAGCTGTGAAGGATTTCTTCCACGTTTTGGCAGTGGCTTCAGATAACTGTGTAATCAGTCCTCTGGTAATCTGGCAATCTGAGTATGGATACTGTACTTGTACATGACTCAGTTGCTGGATGTGTCGTCATTGTACGTCAGCAGAAAACGCACCAGGGGTGTGGGCGAGGGGGTGGGGTTAGAAGTGGCCTGAATTCCCAGGCGACACAAGGTAAAATGGGTACTAGACAATGTCGTGGGAAGTAATAGCGGTCGGCGCCATACTCACCACATCATCCACCGAGTGCCGAATGATCTATACACATTTTCCCCATTTTATTTTCTTTTCACTTTTTAAATTACTCACTTTTTAAATGTTACAAACCTTATAAATATTTATTTTTCGTTTGTCATTATACAATGTTCAACCCCGACACCGATCAGTTGAACTAAAATTTTGACTACCCGTGCTTGACTTGGGGACATAAATTACGCGTACCTCTGAAGTCGAAGTGGGTTCACATGATGACAAGGACACACGTAATAGGAAAATCTAACCCACACGCAAAACCAGTCACGTGCACTAGAAGTAGTAGCACGAGTTTAGACTTCGCTTGAGTTCAAAGCGAACCGACGCAAAAGAAAATTTAAAACAAAACAATGTTTTCATAAAATTAATCACATTTGCTATAATCCCCATGTCTCGAATATAGTTAAACAATTTCTGATCTTGAGCATATTCAAGGGCCGTCAGCAGATTGTGAAAGTTGTATGAAATTCCACATTATAGGCAGTGAATTTCTCGGCCATGATTCTCATATGGAATATGATTTCTAGTTACGTTGCCCTTTCTGAAACACGCTTGCACTACTTGTTATTCAAATTTCGTTTTAGTCTTCTTTGTGCGATAGCAAGAGGGTTGTCATCGTATCATACACAACACGGGCATCCTTAGTTCCTTCACATGCATTCAAGAATATCAATCATTGCGTGTGTATTCATACATTTAATTAGCATAACCGCAATATCATCAAGATGCGCACATATGGCGGTTAATTCATTACATCACTTTTATATACATAAATGCTAGTTAATACTTAGTCATAGCAATCATGCTATCATCCAAAAAAAAACCTGAACTCAATACTCGCTATCTTGCTTGGCAAAACTAGCTCGCACTCCCGCAATCAATACACTCGTTTCCCGAACACATGCGTCTTTCCCCTAACGAGTCCAGTCCTAGTCTGCCCCTCCTGACGTTGGGCCTTCTGGTCATGTGGTGCTTGACCTCGTATTTCTCGGGATAGTCGGGCTGTATCAGCAGTCACGCCGTACTGCTGTCCGGTCTTGTTGTGTCAGGTCCTTCAGTGCAAAGCTGTCCTGTCAATCAGGGACGTAGTCCCGTCTAAGTCCTTGTGTCCTGTTTACAACCATGTGTCCTGTTTATAACTGGATCTAGTTGTCCCGTCTATATCATGTCTATGATATCTCTATTGACCTGTCTATGTCATATCTCTTGCCCTGTCTCTGATATCTCTATTGTCCCGTATATGACCTGTCTCTATTCCTCAACACGCTGACATCCTCCCTTTCTCCCCCGATTTTGTGTCACTAAATTTGTTATATGAATAGGTGACACAATGTCTTATATACATATATAATTAGTCTGAACTAATTTTCATTGGGTTGTGGGAATTCGTCATTCGTGACTGTTAGGTTGGGTACAAGTGTAGTTTGTAAGGGTTTGATGTACTATAGAAACACACACCTACTGGTGTATAGTCAGCTTAACACTCTTGATATGTTGCCAGGAGTCTAACACTCTCACCCATTTTACTACTGGTACCATTGACTTACATTCACGGTTTCCCATTACATTACAAAACCTCTCATACACCCATAATGGTGTCCCGAAACATTGTCTCTTGTTACGGAGACTAATCATGGATATACAATCCATGTCCCCCATAAAATGTTACTTCAACATATTTGTTCAAGATCTGTATGCACTGACTTAATCCTAACCCGCTTACGCTGGTTGGCAGTGATTCTTTTGTAACATCATTTGATTCCCCTTATTAATTACTTATGTTCCTTGTATCAGTGTAATCTCCCCTTATTAGTATCATAATGTTTGCACGTTATATGTTCGTATGGTGTTAGTTTAAATGGTTCATTTCTAATAATGTGTCTGTTAATTATAAACATGGGTGTATGTTCCTAATCTGTGTACTCTTTTTTTTTCAAGTGTCATCAGATAGGTTCTACATCTCACAAATGAATGCACATTCTAAATTTCTGAGATGAGTTACCAAGTTGTGATTCTTGAATATATACCTATAGGTGTAATGTATCCGTAATGTTTACACATATAAAAATGACCAAATCACATGTGATGCAAAAGTCGAGCACAAAACATGAAAATGTGCACATTATTTACATTCCCTCATTTAATACGTTCGTTCTGTCTTGCATACACTTTTCACTCATCCATTCATACTGCATATATGTTTAAAAATCTTTATAAAGTTAAGAGTATCACAATATTAAGTTAAGCTGAAACAATTTGTTAACTTATAATTTAGGCATTTTAAGTACATGAATATTTGAATTCGCATGAAAATCGTGAGGTAAACAAAAAAAATCTTAAATTATGTTTTAGACGTTTACGTCAGATGGACGTTTTAACTGAAACAAAATGTAATTGAACAAAAAGAATGCTTACGCTTTAAGCTTTCTTACTTCCCTATTTCTAAATTATCTTTCTATTTACAATGAAATTAGTTAATTATACTATTCCTATTATCAGTAAAAGTTATGTAGAATCCATAATCTGTTATATTAAAGAAACATTATTATTATCATTCAGAAAATATGTACCACTTAATGAAGGTATAGTTATAATACTTTACTTTTTTGTTATCTAAGCACCGAAAATAATTATATGTGAATATGAAACTTCATTAAAAATAGTACTATATATTTACAATAACTAATTAATAAGTTGATCTAGATGACTGGAGATGTTGTTGGCTGGTCGATCTGGTTGACTCGAAGGTCCGATGGTCTTGTAAGCAAGTCAGCAATAATGTTTTTCGATCCCTTAATATGTCTGATGGAGAACGAATAGTCCTGTAAAAGTAGTGCTCATCGGTATATACGATTGTTTTGGGGCTGTCCTTGTACTATTACCAGCAATGGAGAATTGTCTGTCTCGATGAGGAAGTGTGTCCCGGCGAGGTATTTCGTCAGTTTCGTGACGCAGTATACAATTGCTAGGGTTTCAAGATGTGAAACGACGTAACGAGATTCGGCTGGGGTGATCTTTCTACTTACATAAATGACTGGATGATTTATGCCATTGTAGGCCTGAAGTAACACGCGAGAGATCGTGGTGGCACTGGCATCTGTCCTAAGAATACAAGGAATGTCCTTGTTAAGTAAGCGGAGAACGGGAACATTAGAGAAGTAATATTTGATTTGTGATAGTGCATCTATTAAAGTAGCACTCTGTCCATCAATTTTTGTTCTTAATTTTACAATATCTGAGAAACAATTGATCAATTGTGTCACTAAAGTGAGTCCAAATAATTTCAGTTTATCACAGACTTGTCTCACACTTAGTATCTGGGTTAACTTTTTGGAAAGTATACGACGTGCTATGTTTGCACAATCTTCAATCCAGTGGAATGGAATGGAAACTCTGGTTTTAAATACAACATCAAACTTAAATGATGGTATATGATTTCTTAATAATGATGTTGTCAACAAAATTGATTGGTTCATAAATAGCAATATGGTTGCCAATGATTGAAGTTGGTATGTGTGCAGTGCTGTTAATACTGTCATTAGTAACATCAATAAAGAAACTGATATGGAGATGAAAGCATTATACAATGGCAACTTGTCTTTTTTATTATGTCTCTTGAAGAAAATATCATTGTCTGGTGTGATTACGTCTGTATTTTTCAGACCGTGTTGTCTGTCTGTACAGAACTGTAGGGCATCTGCTTTTCGTTCTAAGTGTGTAGTTTAAGTTGTCTTGTTTGCATATTGTCTTTCCGCGTTGTTGTTTTTCTCTGAAGTTGCATTACTGATAGTGCAAGCTTCTGTAGGTTTGCCAATCTGGTTCTTAACAGTTTTGTTTGGCAATTGACAATGATTCGCTTGAGAGGATTCTACGTCATGTACCTTTTTAAGTTGTCCTGTAGTCTTGTGGCTAGTAGTGTCCCTTGGGTTTATTGGCTGAATTTGCTATTCTTGATCAATTATCTTTTGTTTTGTTGCAGTTAGTTTTGTCACTGCAATCAATTTTTGATGCCTCTTTTCCCAGGCGTTAATTTCTTTTTGGGTACAGTTCTTAATATCTGGTAAACATCCTAAAATCACATCTGTACATGTGTTTACTAAAACTTCACAGGTAAATGTCCCTGATAGAAAAGGTGTACAAATCTGTGCAAATGCTAGTTGATATTTTCCCACATTGCCTGAAAATGTTAGGCAATTTACAAACTCACCTGTATAATGTTCTGTGTTTACAAAATCTTTTTTCCAGGCCAATTACAGTGCTCCCGGACTCGATATGTACTTGGCATGGATTGCCATTAACTATACCATTGTAGAAATGTAATTTTCCTCTGGAGGAAGTGACTGCATTGGCATTTTCACATATATATGGGATTTCATGCCCACATTCTAACATGTTGTCCTTATGAAACTTCTTACATGTCTGACACTTATCATAATTGAATATGTCAATTGTTGCAAGAGCATTGTCTTCTATTTCTGCACTTTCTTCACATTCACTCCCACTCTCAGACGAGGAGTCGACCAGTGCTGCATTTGCAGTTCTTAATCTCCAGCGACCTTCAGCAATTCGCGGAATAATGTCCCAGACTTTTGCACACAAAAAACACTTTACTGCTCGTCTGTAATCATTTCTTTTGGTCTGTTGCTTCTTAACCATCATATCTAAGTGAGCTGGATATCCTGGGTTCTGGTCGCACATTTGAAATGCATGATCTGACAGTTTACAGTATGAACATTGTGGCAAGTTTGATTGATGTTTGTCTCTATACCTGAATGGTTCTGTTGGTTTGATGTTTGCTGCAGCTACTATGTTGTTCTCATTTATGTTTAGAGTGAAAATGCCACTATTTGATGTGAAATAAGCTGATCCCTTCCGTTCTGACTGCTCAATAGATTCAACATCAGATTGTTGCAAAAACTTAGCAAATGGGGTTGGAATAGATGATATAATCTAATCCATTATCATTAAATCTCTTAATTTTTAAAAGCTTTTGTTCACTTTTGCAGCATTCATCCACTTATAAAAAATATCTTGTACTTGAGATACATAGTCAATGAACGTTTGGTTAGCTTTAGGTTTTAATTTTGAAAATTTGACCTGATAACCCGGAGCATCTAACAAGAAATGTTGCATAATTCTCTGATGGATGTAATCATAGTCTTTTCTAAGCTCTTGTGGTATAGATTCAATGACTTTTAAAGGCTCTCATGACAGATTTCGCATGCAGATCATGGCCCAGTGTTCTTTTTGAATCTCTTTATATTTCATTTGAAACTCAAAATTTTCTGACCATGCCGAAATGGAGTCTCTTTGACAGAAGGGTTTTATAATGCCCTTATATTTGTTAAATTTGTTTTTTTTTTCTCTATACTTTTCAGTTTACTGGTTGCAATATGCACCTGTGACTCAACCTCTAGTTCTTTCATCTGTATCTGAGTCTGAGACTCGATTTCTTTTAATTTGGTAGCTTCAGCTAATTCCAATCCCTTATTTTTAGCCTCAGTTTTTGCTAATTCTTTCTTATGTAACCGTTCTTGTGCTCTTTCTTCTCTTTCTCTATCGGTATGTTCTTTATATTTCTCTGCTGCCCATTCTTCTAATTTATCCCCGCTATATCCTAAATCTTTCTCAGCCTCAATGCACTCTTTTAATTTTGACATTTTTACATTAATTGCTTATAACAATTTCAAATAGTAATAATTTACAATGTTACATACCATATTGAAAAGAAAAATCTGAGTGCTGCTTTAATTAGCAATATCAATATCGGGGTACTTATTTGGACTCGGAGAATTTCTTTCTTTCTAGTGCCACGATTCGATCACCTTCGGTTAGGATGACTATACTTTTTGACCAACGCACTCCATATAACGCTGTACATCAGTTCTGTTGTTGGAATGGCAAAAAATTAGTATCATGCAAAAACTAATGTCCAATGTCAAAATTTTTAGAGGAAAGACATATATTATAAGGTATCTATTTGTAAGTTTTGTCGGTCGTATTGTTATCCGTCTAATATCTCTAATAGTTGTCGTTTAGCTATTTCTTAGTGTTCTTTGGCAACATCGTAACAAATAATCACAATATTAGCACCAAAACATTATTAGCGTCAAACTCAACGAGAGTAATTCTTATATCACTTGGACTTATTAACAGAGCCGTAGCTGAATTTCTGACACCACCTGAACTTTCACACTTTAACTTTCTACTAGAGCTGTGGGATTCAATCGAAGGTTGTCACTTCTGAAACCACCTGAACTTGCCTGTCAACGTATCATACACAACACAGGCATCCTTAGTTCCTTCACATGCATTCAAGATTATCAAACGTTGCATGTGGATTCATACATTTAATTAGCATAACCGCAATATCATCAAGATGCGCACATATGGCGGTTAATTCATTACATCACTTTTATATACATAAATGCTAGTTAATACGCAGCCATAGCAATCATGCAATCTCAAAAAAGCCTGCACTCAATACTCGCTATCTTGCTTGGCAAAACTAGCTCACACTCCCGCAATTAATACACTCGCTTCTCGAAGACATGCGTCTTTCCCCTAAAGAGTCCAGTTCTAGTCTGCCCCTCCTGACGTTAGGCCTGCTGGTCACGTGGTGCTTGACCTCGTGTGTCTCGGGATAGTCGGGCTGTATCAGCAGTCACGCCGTACTGCTGTCCGGTCTTGTTGTGTCAGGTCCTTCAGTGCAAAGCTGTCCTGTCAATCAAGGACGTAGTCCCGTCTAAGTAATTGTGTCCTGTTTACAACCCTGTGTCCTGTTTACAACCCTGTGTCCTGTTTATAACTGGATCTTGTTGTCCCGTCTATATCATGTCTATGATATCTTTATTGTCCTGACTATTTCATATCTCTTGTCCTGTTTCTTATATCTCTATTGTCCTGTATATGCCCTGTTTCTATTCCCCAAACACGCTGACAAGGGTATTGCTATTAAAATTATGTGCGATAGTGCTATAGTTGTTCATCTTTTTAAAAATTCTATCTTTGGGAGAGATAAACTGCTCTCTTCCATGCTTTGGGACAAAGCGCGATGTTTAAGATATACTGTACATACGTTGTGAATAACATAATTGGACTACGAATATTCAATATATTAATCCAAAAGAATTGGAGGCGGTTCGAGTCGCGTCAGTGATTTATGAGAGTATGGAGCCGGTCGCTCAGAAAGCAATGGCAAACTACTGAGCTTAATCCTGCCAAGAAATCAACAACCAGCTGAAAGATGCTGATGTTGACAGCGGTGTCCTATGAAGGATATGCAAAACATATAAATAGTATGCTATCATAGCCTTGTGACTGCATGCCTTTCAGAATCTGTGTTACTGATCGTAATTGCTTGAAAAAATATTATTACACTTTCTATTCTCAAGTGGTTATATTACCTGATTATTTGTTATATCTTCATACACTTTTCTACAAGACTCCTTCCATCTTTGTAATATATCTGCACTTACTGTTCAACTATTGCCGTATGTATCATTTGTTGCATGTAATGATAGGCAAACAGCTTTCTTTGGTCATATGATGAGAAGAAAGGCATTGAAGATCATCGTAACGGGTGGACAGATCGAGGGGAAAAGAGGCGGAGGCCGACCAAGAGAAATGATTCTGGATGGATTGAAGCGGTGGCATGGATGATTATCAGCAGAAACCTTGATCAAGAACACCATATACCGAGATATGTGGAAAGACATGAACACCTACATCAACTGGCATGGCACTTGATGATGATGAATGATGGTTTGAAATCGTCAGTCGATTCCTTTTAACATATCTCCAACTTTACCATGCAACTGCAGATTATCTGACATATTACAGATAGTCATAGATCTATTACATTACATATATTCATTATAAATTAGTTCTTGTCTTCTCTGATAACGTTTCTCGTGTTTCGAGTGTAGATTGTTTACACATAATAATTTATTCCCATCGCAATTCGCTAGCAATTTCTTCTGTTTTGTATTGTCCTGAATGTTCCCTGAGTGATATATCTCTGATTTTGCACCATTTTTCAGGAATCATGTTTGCACTGATAGAATATCGTAGAATAATGCGTGTAATAATATAGAATACACTTATAGAGTTATTCAAATAAAAAATAAACGCATTGCCTAAACATGACAATTCACGGCACGCTGTTATTTATTGTATTCAGAATGTATTTTATTTTATTTGAACACGCTGCTCTAATGACATACTCGTTATCAGCGAATCTGTTCAGCGTATACAGTGACATGATAATGAGATGGATACACGATATGTCAGGTATAACAAGTCTGATAAAATGCACATAGCAGATGTGTTGATAACCAAATTATTGCTATAAATTGGTTGATACATTTACAGCTGGAAGTAAAGATAACGTCATCGGTCTAAATAACAGAAACACTTAAGTAGTTGTTACCGCGCTGAAAAAGAAATTCCTCTTCTTTATGAAACGTCATAGTGAATAGAGCCATTCTGCAGCTTATTGATGGATTCACAAATCAGAGTAACAACGTAACAGTAGATGAAAGTTGTATTAAAGTGTTCACACATATGTGCACCTCGGTAACAGTATATGAATGTCATATAGCTTCCCCGGGGTGAAGGGTGAGTCTATCGCATTTATTTATTAATATCTATTCACACATATATCTCTATATTTATTTATATATGAATATGTATATATCTCGGAATGACTTCAGATCTGGGACTGGGACACTTTCAGTCTGCGACCCAACCAGTCCTCGGATACCTATCTCTCTCACAACCGACCAAGGGATATTACTCTTTCAAACAACGTCCTGAACAAATGATGCAACTCCGGTATCTACAAACTCAATAACAAATGTGTATTGTACAAAGAAAATGAAGATAATGTGGATGTAGTGCAGATCTGTCTGGTGTGCTAGTTGCTTCTAGATAGTTAGCTGAGGCAACCACATAAAGATGTCTTCATAGTACAATGCCAACGCCTCACACCACACATGAATGGTACTTAGCTCGTGTCTCTCGCAGCAGGTCCTCAGTCGTCGACCAGATAGCACCTCCTCCGAGCCGACATCAGATCAGGCTAATGACAGTGGAACACCAGAGCATATGTCCAGATAGTACCATGAATTTTCATCCTCATCCGATCATGTAGGTGCCTCTATAAAAGGTTTAACTTAATCTGAAAGTTCGTTGCTTTACCAACAGTAGCACCAACTCAACAATATATTGATAGAAACACAGTTCCTGAATTAAAGTTCATCGAAGCACACTGTCCAGTGCTACATTTACCTTCGAACATTGTTCCTGGTTAAAGTCACAAGGCCTAAAGTCTTTGGCTATATTTATTATCAAGAATATCATCCGTTTGAAGTAAGTGTGGATTTATATCATCGATAGTTGAGTGGTGGTCGAATAGGTCATGAGTGGCACATCCGGACAATCACACGAACTTGCCCAGACGTAGTTTCTATCTTAAACTGATTGTTTCGTCATCTTGGACATACTCTGAGGGTATAGACGACTGTCTGGGTAGTGGGCAGTATGATCACCTCACGTTGACTAGTTTGTCTAGACTGCTGATGCTGGCACAGATTGATGGATTTACTGACTATCCATCACTCATCTCCGGAAGGTAGAATCTGGAACAAAATGACACAGGCAACCCTCGGTGAGAATCACGTGACCAAGACCCAAAATATGGAGATAGTCATCATCATGGTACTCAGAGAGTGAAATACCTCCCCAAGGTGGGCGGTGGTTCACTTACAGGCCATGTCTCAGGGTCAGAGAAAGAATAAGGTCTGGGGTCTGAAAAGCAGCTGAATAGAACATCTGTTTCCCTGGAATGGGGATAGAGTGAACCCACGGTAATTGGTCATGAGTGTCTGTGCCCCAGTTCCCCATAGGAAGTCTTCTAATGACATACAGGGTTAGAAGGTCTACAGTACCCATAGGCAAGATGGCCCTGAAGGAGGGCCGTTGGCAAAACCCCCTTCTAGCTCTTCCCAACTGGTTATGTTTTCCCCAATTCATCCCCCCTGCAACCATCAGACATGTCTGTAGCATCACTTGTCCCTCTTTCCCCTCCCCGTTGTTCTCCTCACAGGAACCCACTATAAACTAGAATGGTAGTCCGTTAAGGAGACCTTGAACACAAAGTGTATGAGGAAGGCAAAGAAAAAGCCAGCAGTCGCCCCGCCGAAAGATGTGAACTTCGACACATGCGGGATCTCTCAAATTACCGTCGATTTGACCGCGGACATTCCCATGAGATTCGTCTTGACCGGCCAAGTCGGAGGATATATTACACGATAGGCTTTTAGTTACGCCGTCACCGACTTCCGGTTATGTCGACTACGTCTGAGTTCCAATGCGGCCCAGTAATGCCATCAAATCACCAACAAGCCACTCCCATTTCCCCACAAACAACTTCTTGGCAGGCGGGATAGGTCGTGCAATATTTGTCCTGTCCCAGGAGTGCACTGTGTAAAGCAGGCCTGATGAAAATGGGGTCAAATAACAAGCCTGTTGTCGGTGTAATTTGCAGGCTCGACCTTGACCTACGGGTGCATGCACTATGCAACATGGTGTATTTCGATTCAAGAATTGCAGCATTCTTACCTTTTTGTTTTGCAATGCAGTTCGAAATATGGAACCTGGTCCACTTGGGAACGTTATGTCTACAGTCTTCAAACTATGTTGACACTGGAACCAATTTCTTATGACAAACTGCAGCCACACAGAAGTTCGTCAGCCGGCCAGAACAACCACCAATTCCCTCGGCAGCAAGCCTAATCACCGCACTTGCGCACTGGAACAATAGTTCCGGTTCCAGAACATTCCAGAACAAGGGCCTAATCCCAATCTCCCCTCGGGGTAAAAGATTACGGGGATTATTTCCCTTTGACTGGAAAAGGTCACGGCATGCCGTGTGTCTGGCAATCGATGTATTTTGGTAATTGTAGCCTTCTGGTCATTGTAGCATTCTGGCCATTGTAGCCGTTTGGTAATTGTAGCATCCCCTGGTCGAATCCTTCACGCTTTCTGTGACATAGGCCCCCTCTTAAGAGAATTAACCGCGTCGACTCTTGCCTCCTGGAGGTTCGATCTAGGAGATCCATTCCTCCTCTTCGGGGACTGGATGCCTTGACAGAAAATCAGCTCCAACATTCTCCTTGCCAGGAATGTACTCCACGGTAAAGTGGTAGGGCTGAAGCAACAACGACCAACGCATCAAACGTGCATTGAGCTTCTGGGAGATGGCCAGGAACATCAAGGGTTGATGATCTGACTGGACACGAAAAAGAACCTCATACAAATAGGGCTGGAACATTTGCACGGCCCAGACCAGTGACAAGCATTCTCTTTCGACGGTCGAATATTTCTTTCGGCTGGCAAAAGTTTTTGACTGGTGTATGCCACGTGCCGCAACACTGACGCATCCTCCCTACACATTAATCACATGTTCAATTTCTGGGAGATGGCTCTGTCCCACCAAATGTTGATGGTCTGCCTGTGCCCTCAAAAGGTAATACCTCCCCATCAATTAGGCGATCTCACTGACAACCTATATCATAGTTATGATAGACACTAGTGTTGGCGTATCGTGTATGTACGTACGGGCGACCAACTTTCGACTCGCGTAAGCGACGGCTCACAATACAGACGGATCGTCCCATCCTGACTGTAACAGTGTCTCCATACCCGCTTAGTTTCCCCATGCTTTGCATCCTGTGTTTTGCGGTATCGTCCTCGTTGGACAGAATCGTCTTTCCCAAAACCCCTGGACTTTTGCTTCCAGGACCATCTTGGTCGATGTTGGATCTGGTCAGCCAATCTTCGGTTCGAGTCCTGGGTATCTCGCGCCGATTCCAACGTTACCCACCGCTTCTGAACTGGGCTACTAGCGAAGTTTTCATTGTGGGCCTCTCCCTGACTTGTGATTCCCATCCTCTCTTCGGCTGGAAATCTGACCTACCCCGTACGTTCCCATAGGCCCTCCTATATGGTACTCGGGATCTCTGGTCCTCGTCTGGACCCCTAACCCTTTTCACAATGGCTGCCGTCACAATAAGGTAAGAAGATTTGTCATCGGATCTCTCCTCATATTTCTGAAGGAGATATCTGGGGAGACTTTTCAGTTCTTACCCGATCCGAATTTCGTAGGTGGTCTTGGATACAACCTTTACCACAGGATAAGGTCCCTGCCACCCTACTTAGAGTATATTGGTCTCTGCTGGACTCCACTTTACTACTCCGTCTCCCACCTTAAGAGCTACTTTACTCTTCCTCCGATTTTTGGGTGGTGCCTTCTGGCACTCTGGGCAAGACTTAACCCACCGGCGCACATCACCGGTCATTCCTGGCCAGCAATAATGGCAGGAAATCTGCTGCAACGTCTCTCTGACACCCATATGTCGAGTTCCGGATATCTGACTACCGGATATGGTGTGCCCGCTCTGAAGAATGTGAGGACGGTGGGCTTCTGGGACCACCAGCTGCTCATGCAGTTTGTCTCCCCTTCCGGCTCTCCTATAGAGCAGCCGATTCTTCAGAAAGTACTGTCCCCGTCTTGGTGGGCAAGCACTTCTTTGCAGCTTCTTGTAGCAAGGACGCAATGTTGGGTCCTTCCTATGGGCAGTATGCAATTCCCCTGTCACCGGGTTGGTGCATAGTGTGTATGCCTCTTCCTTCTTCCCTTGGGATTCCATGGCTGATGCTCCCATGTGGGTGGGTTGCTTGGATACCCCCAGGAACACGTACTTTGTGCCAAGGATCACGGGAAATAGGGGATCAGATAGTACAGCTGCTGGAATAATGCCTGTGACGTGCCATGACTTAATCTTCACCTTGGCGATTGGCAGCGTCATGGCAACAGCACTCCTCATTGCAGGCTGTATCTCAATGGTCTCCCCTGTGAGTTGGTCTGGGCGTACCAGGCTGGCATTAATAACGGCTTCCCCGTCTAAGCCAGTGTCATACAGACAGTTCATCTGCTGGCCGTTGACTTCGATCAGTCCGACCACAGGTTATCTCTCTTGGTTCAGAGTTCCTTCGACGACCTCGACTTTTTCGGTGGCAACCGCCCCTGGAGCACGCGGCAGGCCGCGAATTGAGAGCTTTTCATTTTCGATCTGCAGGATTTCGTGTTGTGAGAGGGCGACTTGCAGATCGAACACCACTTCTCAGGCCACTGTCTTTTGGGTTGAGAGTTGAGTGGACTCTGTCTCCCATCCTTCGTCTTCTCTGGACTCTCGTCAGTGGATTTTGCACTAGATTCTACCTTCCGTGTTTGAGTTTCAAGGTTTCTTCTTGTCTGTCTTGTCCTGACTTTTGGGATTTTGGGGATGGTTTTCACTAGACTCCCCATGAACTTCGACGAATCGTTCGGATAGCTTAGCCACGACGTCCAGACGTTCCGCCCCTGTTCTCCCAAGAAAGTCTTAAGAGGATTCGACATATGTTTACGCATCTGGTCTACTATCATGAGTTCTTCGAGATTTTCGTAGTCATGAGCGAACCCAGCTAAATCCATCCATTTATTGAGGTAGGATTTCAGACGCAGACTGTAGGCGGTGAACAGCTTACCCGGCTCTCGTTTCGCGGATCGAGACTTCTTCCGGTAAGTGTGCGACGTGACTTCAAAACGATTGAGTAACGCAGTCTTCAACTCGTCGTAGTTGTTCATTTGTTCGGGCGGCAAACGCGAGTAAACCGCGAACGCCGTTCCGCGCGATTACTGAGACAACTTAAGACACCATCTGTCCCTATCTAGTCCCATTGCGACTGACATTGCCTCGAATTTCTGTAAATACTGGTCAATCTTTTCTTTGTCCTCCTCATAAATAGCTAGAGGAAACTTGATGGCATCATAACCATGTCTACCCAATGTAGGTGAACCAGGGAGAGGCACTTCTCACTGCTCCCTCTTTTTCCCTGCTAGACTGCGCCCTGAGCTCGAGTTCCCGCATTCGGTACTCATGCTCTCTTTTCTGAGCTTCCTGTTCAGCTTCTAATCTCTTAGCGGCTTGCTCAGCTTCGAGTCTCTTGGCAGCCTGCTCAGCTACAAGTTCCGACTATTTAGTGGCTTGATCAGCCTCTATTCTTTTAGTCTCCAACTCCATCCTCTTTAATTTCAACTCTGTCTTCCGATCTTCTCTCTCCGCCTGACGGAAATCTCTCTCCACCCCCTGTATGTACTCTTGTAGCGCAGTACCTGACAGGCCCATTCCTTCACCTCTTGCAGGCAGTTCTGCATATCGAGTTTGGGAGTTGCCATAGCAAGTGCGGGTGTGAGTTGTGTAAATGCAAAATCAACAATACAATAGATAAATAATCAATACACAGATCTTATCTATACACACAACACAGCATGCCACAAGCTAAGCCATCAGTGTTAAAAGTGGAAATAGGACCAAAGACCTACGCAGACTTATGTAGAGATATTAGGAAGGTCGTATCCTATCAATAATCACCAGAGCTGAATCATTACCATCCCGGACGAGCTTCCAAATTAAATGTCATATAGCTTCCCTGGGGTGAAGGAAACAGGCTTTCGCATTTATTTATTAATATCTATTCACACATATATCTCTATATTGATTTATATATGTATACGTATATATATCTCGGGATGACTTCAGATCTGGGACTGGGTCACTTTCAGTCTGCGACCCCACCAGTCCTCGCATACCTATCTCTCTCACAACCGACCAAGGGATATTACTCTTTCAAACAACGTCCTGAACAAATGATGCAACTCCGGCATCTACAAACTCAATAACAAAAGTGTATTGTACAAAGGAAAGTGAAGATAATGTGGATGTAGTGCAGATCTGTCTGGTGTGCTAGTTGCTTCTAGATAGCTAGCCGAGGCAACCACATAAAGATGTCTTCATAGTACAATGCCAAAGCCTCACACCACACATGATTGGTACTTAGCTCGTGTCTCTCGCAGCAGGTCCTCAGTCTTCGACCAGATAGCACCTCCTCCGAGCCGACATCAGATCACGCTAATAACAGTAGAACACCAGAGCATATGTCCAGATAGTACTATGAATTTTCATGCTCATCCGATCATGTAGGTGCCTCTATAAAAGGTTTAACTTAATCTGAAAGTTCGTTAAATTACCAACAGTAGCACCAACTCAACAATATATTGATAGAAACACAGTTCCTGAATTAAAGTTCATCGAAGCACACTGTCCTGTGCTACATTTACCTTCGAACATTGTTCCTGGTTAAAGTCACAAGGCCTAAAGTCTTTGGCTATATTTATTATCAAGAATATCATCCGTTTGAAGTAAGTGTGGATTTATATCATCGATAGTTGAGTGGTGGTCGAATAGGTCATGAGTGGCACATCCGGACAATCACACGAACTTGCCCAGACGTTGTTTCTATCTTAAACTGGTTGTTTCGTCATCTTGGACCTACTCTGAGGGTATAGACGACTGACTAGGTAGTGGGCAGTATGATCACCTCACGTTGACTGGTTTGTCCAGACTGCTGATGCTGGCACAGATTGATGGTTTTACTGACTATCCATCACTCCTCTCCGGAAGGTAGAATCTGGAACAAAATGATACAGGCAACCCTCGGTGAGAATCACTTGACCAAGACCCAACATGTGGAGACAGACATCATCATGGTATTCAGAGAGTGAAACACCTCTTCAAGATGGGCTGTGGTTCTATTGCAGGCCAGGCCTCAGGGTCAGAGAAAGAATAAGGTCTGGGGTCTGAAAAGCAGCTGAATAGAACATCTGTTTCCCTGGAATGGGGATAGAGTGAACCCATGATTATTGATCATGAGTGTCTGTGCCCCAGTTCCCCATAGGAAGTTTTCTAATGACATACATGGTTAGAAGGTCTACAGTACCCATAGGCACGATGGCCTTGAAGGAGGGCCGTTGGCAAAACCCCCTTCTAGCTCTTCCAAGGTGATCATGTTTTCCCCAATTCATCCCCCCCCCTGCAACCATCAGACATGTCTGTAGCATCCCTTGTCCCTCTTTCCCCTCCCCGTTGTTCTCCTCACAGGAACCCACTATAAACTAGGACATTATTCATTAAGGAGACCTTGAACATAAAGTGTATGAGGAAGGCAAAGAAAAAAACCAGCAGTCGAAGATGTGAACTTCGACACATGCGGGATCGCTCAAATGACCGTCGATTTGACCGCGGACATTCCCATGAATTCGTCTTGACCGGCCTGAGTCGGAGGATATATTACACGATAGGGCTTTTAGTTACGCCGTCACCGACTTCCGGTTTTGTCGACTACGTCTGAGTTCCAAGGCGGCCCAGTAATGCCATCAAATCACCAACAAGCCACTCCCATTTCCCCACAAACAACTTCTTGGCAGACGGGACAGGTCGTGCAATAATTGTCCTGTCCCGGGAGTGCACTGTGTAAAGCAGGCCTGATGAAAATGGGGTCAAATAACAGGCCTGTTGTCGGTGTAACTTGCAGGCTCGACCTTGACCTACGGGTGCATGCAGTATGCAACATGGTGTATTTCGATTCAAGAATTGCAGCATTCTTACCTTTTCGTTTTGCAATGCAGTTCGAAATATGGAACCTGGTCCACTTGGGAACGTTATGTCTACAGTCTTCAAACTATGTTGACACTGGAACCAATTTCTTCTGACAAACTGCAGCCACACAGAAGTTCGTCAGCCGGCCAGAACAACCACCAATTCCCTCGGCAGCCAGCCTAATCACCGCACTTGCGCACTGGAACAATAGTTCCGGTTTCAGAACATTCCAGAACAAGGGCCTAATCCCAATCTCCCCTCGGGGTAAAAGATTACGGGGATTATTTCCCTTTGACTGGAAAAGGTCACGGCAGGCCGTGTGTCTGGCAATTGATGTATTTTGGTAATTGTAGCCTTCTGGCCATTGTAGCATTTTTGTAATTGTAGCATTCTGGTCATTGTAGCATTTTGGTAATTGCAGCATCCCCTGGTCGAATCCTTCAGGCATTCTGTGACAATGAGAGTTGTAATATATTGCTCATACATACGTGCACCTCCGCAACAGTAGATGAAAGTTGTATTAAAGTGTTCACATGTATGTGCACCTCGGCAACAGTAGATGAAAGTTGTATTAAAGCAGAGGTTTCCAAACCACGGCCCGCGGGCCACTTGTGGCCCGCCAGCTGTTAGTAAGTGGCACGTGAGGCCTCGTTATTTAGAATAATATATTTTAATAATTTCAAAACTTGCACTCGGAGCGCCCGCAAGCGTGCGATAATTTACTCTGCTCGTGGTTGTTATGTTCAGATATTATCGAATGCGCCTGTTCAGTTTGCAACGTTCAGCTGATCATACGATTTCATTCTGGCGACTATTGTCTGTCGAACAATTGGAACACTTGCGCTCATTCGCCCAGAGATACATTTCTCGGTTTGGTTCGACTTACAGATGCAAGCAGTCATTTTCGGCAATGGCTGTTCTAAAAAACAAGCTACGTTCCAGACTCACCGACAGTAACCTAGCTGCGCTTATGACTTTGAGCACTACAGATTTGTGCCCAGACATTGATAAACTGGCATCTTAACTTAAGTAACTGATTATGAAGAACAGTTACAATTGTAAATTAATTACATTACTAGCGATTTTCGAAACTGATTAAACATTTATTGTTAAATGAACGTTTGATTTTAAACCAAAAAATGACCGCAGTGTAGTACTGCCTTTAAAGTTTTAGAATTTTGTTGACGAAAGTTAAGAAAGGTAAGAATGATATTGCACGACGTTTATAATTTTATAACGTTGTGGCCCGCTTAACTACCGAAAATAGTAGATATGGCCCTCTGCTTGAAAAGCTTGGGAACCACTGTATTAAAGGGTTCGCATGTATGTGCACTTCGGCAACAGTAGACGATAGAGGTAATATAGGGTTGACATGTCTGTGAATTTTGGTAACAGTTGACAGGTGTATTAAAGAGATCACATGTTCGAATACCTTGGCAGCAGCAGCTGAAAGATATTCACATATTTTTTCACCTTGCTAGAACACATCAAACTACAGCACTCCATCCGTCTATCATGTACTATGCCGAAAAGCGTGTGCGTTCACGTTTTGCCATCTCACTCGAACATCAGAATCGTGGATAAGCTCCGTGTTCTTGCCTCGACCATGCCACGTGGCCAAGCCATCCAGGTGTTTACTTCTCGGTCTTCCTCTTGGTCTCTAGCTTTCGATCTTGCCAGTTGTCACTAAGTTCTCCAAGTCATTTCTTCTCATAACATGACTGTCTACGTCTAATGACTCTGATCAGTTTACGATCCTCATCTGTTTCTTGAAGGACTTGTTCAATGGTTTTTCTGTCTGTCCATGGTATTCTTTGCATTTTCCTCAGAAGCCACATTTCCACAGCCATCAGATGTTTTTCAGCTTGACTGCTTGTCACGAGCTCGCCATGAGTTAACCAGATAATAATACCGACGTTTGCTTGGCGTATATTTTCTAGGCCACAACAGTCGTACTAACAGAGTAAACACAGCTGCACGGGATACATCAGGTCAGCCCATATACACATTTGGTGGTGAGTGAGGAGGAAGTGAGTGCGCTGAATCATATATCACTTTGACAAGTCATAAACATATCAGAGGGAAAACGGAAGTACTTAGCACGGAAGTAACAGTACATATGTCAATTCTGGGTTTCCGGAACATCGAGAAGATTGACGGGGTTATTGGCAACTGTTGTTGGGGGTATACAGGAACTCGCTGGCTTGTTTTAGGAATCTAAACCAGTGATGACAGATCTAACATGGAGGGAGCCCGAGGGAGGATGGATCCCTGACAGGGGATGATCTGCCAATGTGCCACCTGTGTGGGGGCATAAAGGATAACGTCACGTGGCCAACTTTGGGACCAACTAGGGGGACTTGAAAATGCTCTAGTCGGAGTGCCAGGGCACTGCAGTGCTTAGTGGAAATAATATCTACCGTGTGTTAATTAGTGACTTAATTTTACACGTGCCTATAATGGCAGATGTAGATATGATTGATAGGACTGCAGTAGTGCCATTTAAGGTTCCCTACCAGATCCAAGGAAACTCAACAAGTCTTTGGGAAAAACTCCAATCCCATTCGGAAGAACACCAGTTCAACAATCAATAAAGTTGCATACAGAACGTAACTAAAGCTAGAAGGAAGTTGATTCACCAAAGAGAGTGATGCGTACTGATGCACCACACAGCATCAGACAGTAGTAACTAAATGAGAACAGTCTAATAGTTACCTAGTGTTATATAATCTCGTGTAATAGAACACAAGACATTATACGTGAGGCTAGATAGACACGAGTGAGGATCAATCACATTAACAATTAACATTAATGACGGTGTACACACTACAAAGGACTTGTGCAGTTTTTTTTAAGGAACGATAGGAACGGACATTGTGTAGGGTGCAACCGGTCCATGATTAACTGTTAATACCACCGGTGTCTATTTCGGATGATCATGAAATTGGATTACCAGAGGTCTACAGAGGCAAAGCAGTATCCGGCAAGATGGTTTCGGCACGGGGTGAGATGTACATGTTCTGACGTAACGTGCTGTGGTCTATCCTTGCTGGGATCAGCTGACTGGGTTGTGGTCTGAGAGTCCGATTCTACACACTTTATAGAACACGTCACACATTTTCTTCACATGCACGTCTCATATACGTTACACTTTTCTTTTAATAAATTATCTTTATTAATTTTTAGAAGCAAGAGTTGTTGAGTATGTTGCGTTGGGGAAGTATGAGAAGGGGGCATAGTACGACAGTGAGAGAGTGATAGGAAAAGGTGTCCATAGGCTGATGGAGTGTGTTGGACGGAAGCTGGTGGATTCTCCAGAATAGTGAGAGGGAAAAAATATTATAATGTGGGTGTCGGCTCTCTTCACTCCAGGGACGACACTGTAAAGGAGGACACGACATTATTGGGGGCTCGTAAACGTGATATTGGGACAGCGGGATCTCTCGTAAACGGAATCCTTGGAAAGCGGGATCTCCCGTAAACGGACTCCTTGGACAGCGAGATCTCCTGCAAGCAGGAACCTTTGACAGTGGGATCCTCTGACAACGGGGTCTTTTGACACGGGATCCTTAGTTATAAGAGGGAGATATCATTTTGGAGAATCCAGCTAGAGTGAATGTGGATAGGGGTTAGGACTAATATCTTACCTGTTCACACTTCACACGTCTGCATAGGTCTGTGGTCCTGATTCTACTCTTGTCACTGCGTGAATGTGCTGTGTGTGGTATATCTAGATTTATAGTACTTGTTCATATATCTGTATAGTAATTTGGAGTTATATTGTACTCGACCTGCTAGCTTACCTCTCTGTATAATGGCCACCCCTAAACTTAGCACAGCAGAATTAAAGGCAAAGGGGGAAGAAATGGGATTGGCGAGGCCTGCTCTAACGGATTACATACAGGAAGTGGAGAGAGAGTATCGTCAAGTAGAAAGGGAAGATCGAAAGGCCGAGTTGGAATTGAGAAGGATGAAATTTAAAGCTGAGCAAGCAGCTAAGAAATTGGAAGCTGAGCAAGCAGCTAGGAAATTTGAAGCTGAGCAAGCAGCTAGGAAATTAGAAGCTGAACAGGAAGCACAGAAAAGGGAGCACGAGTACCGGATGAGGGAACTCGAGTTGAAGAGTCAATCTAATGGAGAAACTGAGGGAGCAGTTGGAGGTTCCTCCATCCCAGGATCAACACCAGTAGGTGGACATGGGTACCATGCTATGAAGTTTCCTTTAGCGGTCTACGAGGAGGACAAAGAGAAGATTTACCAGTACCTTCAACGCTTCGAGGCTATGTCAGTTGCTATGGGTCTGGAGCGTAACAAATGGAATCTTAAGCTATCCCAGGGATTACGCGGGACCGGATACGAGGTTTATACTCGCCTGCCACCAGGACATGAGAACAATTATGACGAGTTAAAGACGGCTCTGCTGAAACGATTCGAGGTTACGTCACATACCTACCGGAAAAAATTTCGAGCAGCGAAACGAGAACCCGGAGAGTTGTTTGCCGCCTACAGTTTGCGTCTTAAATCTTATCTCCATAAGTGGATGGATTTGGCTGGGTTCGCACATGACTATGAGAGTCTGGAAGAGCTTATGGTGGTCGACCAGCTGAAGAAGCAAATGTCTAAACCTCTCAGGACGTTCCTGGGAGAACAAGGAGCGGAACGTATTGACCTCGTGACTAAATTAGCAGAACGGTTCGTCGAGGTACATGGGGAGGCAGGGGAAAACCTTTCCACCAACTCCAAAAGTCAAGAGAAACATGACAAGAAGAAAGCCAAAAACTCAGGAACAAAAAAGTGGGAACCTTATGTGCAAAAATCAGAGGATAGTTCAGAGAAGAAGGAGGAGGGAAGCAAGAGCACTTCAAGCTCTACACCTAAACGACCGTGGTCGGAGAAGTGGTGTTCAATTTGTAAGTCACCCTCTCACAATACGAGGGACTGCAAATCGAAGGCTAAGAACCCTCACTTTGCAGCATGTCAAGTGACTTCCAAGGAGGTTGTCACGGAAAATGTCAAGGTCAACAAGGAAGCTCGCCACCAGGAGAGCTCACTCAAGTCCGACAATAGAAAATCTAGGACAGGGAAATGGTGCAACCAATGCAAGTCAAACACGCACAATGCTATTGACTACAGGGGAAATTCAGGAGACACTCAATTCGTCGTGTGCTCAGGAAAACCTAAGGTGGAGCTCACCGAACAGGTCGAGGCCGAGAAAGAGACTCCAGACCAGGAAAAACCACCTGTAGTGGAATTGGTAGAGGTTAACGGTCGTCAAGTGGAGTGTTTATACGACACAGGACTGGACGGGGAGGCCGTGATTTCTGCGGATCTGGTACATCCAGAACAATTCACAGGTGAAACCTTGGATATACAGCCTGCACAGAAGAGTGCTGTAGTCATGAAGTTGCCCATTGCTAATGTGGAGATTCGGTCAAGGTACGTCACCGGCACCATCAAGGCCGCTGTATTGACCGATCCCATTTTTCCAGTCATCCTAGGTTGCCGGTATGTCTTTCTGGGAATGCCCAGGGAGCCAATTCATATGGGAGCAATGCAGACTCGCTCTCAGACGAAAACGGAAGAGGCAGACGCAATTGTGACTAACCCAATGCCGGGGGAGCTACGAACTGCCCAGAGTGAGGATGATACTTTACGTCCTTGCTACAAAAAGCTGCAGAAAAGTGCTGATCCACCAGGACGGGGGCAGTACTACATGAAGAATAGGATACTCTACAGGAGAGCAGGAAGGGGAGACAACCTATACGGTCAGTTGGTCGTCCCGAAAGCTCACCGGTCCCAGATTCTTCATATGGGGCATACCATCTCCTTTAGCGAACACATGGGTATTGCCGCCACCATGCAGCGGATTTCCTGCCACTACTATTGGCCGGGAATGACAGATGATGTGCGTCGGTATGTGAAGTCATGCCCTGAGTGCCAGAGGGTGGCACCGAAACACTGGACAGCACCGGTGGTGTTGGGTGAGATGCCCATCATGAACTCTCCTTTCGAGAGGGTAGCCATCGATATCGTGGGTCCACTTCCCAGGACTAGGAAGAGGAACATGTATATACTCACAATGGTGGATTGCTGTACAATGTGGGGTGAGGCTATACCGTTGACCACGATTGACTCGAAAAGAGTGGCGGACGCACTGATGGAGGCCTTTACCAGATTAGGCTTTCCGGATCAAATTCTGACGGACAATGGATCTCAGTTTTGTGGAAAACTCATGGAGGAAGTATTTAGGGTGTTTCACTCTAACCACATACATACCAGCCCTTACCACCCTCAAGCCAATGGACAAGTAGAGCGTTTCAACGGCACGTTGATGACAATGCTCAGGAAATTAGCGCAGGAAAAACCTGATAGGTGGGATGAATATATCCCAGCAGCACTCTTTGCCTATAGGGAAGTTCCTCATGGCTCAACAGGACTACCACCCGCTACGTTGCTGTTTGGTCGTCCAATCAAAGGACCGTTGGAAGCCATGTTGAGGAGTTGGACTGAAGAGGGGACGTCAGAAGAAGTGATCTCATCCTATCAATACGTGGAGGAACTGAAAGAAAAACTCCATAAGGGATGGACTCTGGCAAATCAAAACTTGAAAAAGGCCAGGAAAAGACAAGCGGCTTACTACAACCGTAGGTCTAAAGAAAGATCTCTAGAGGTGGGAGATAAAGTCTTGTTGCTACTCCCAACGGGAAACAACAAACTGGAGATAGGTTGGCAAGGACCATTTCCCGTGGAAAGGGTGATATCCAGAACCAACTATCAAATCCGGATCCGGGGAAAGTCGAAGATTTTCCATATCAATCTCTTGCGGAAATACGAAGAGAGACCCGGAGACAAGGCAGCTCACCTCATGGCAATGGCAGTTGCAGTGGAGACAGAAGTGGGAACCAGCGAGGGCAGGGAATATCCCTTGGAACACCAGGAAACCTATAGGGATGTGCAAGTGATCCCTGATCTGACCTCCCAGGAGAGGGAAAGGATAACCCAGGTTCTCAAGTCTCATAAGGAGATACTGACTGATAAACCAGGACGAACGAGGTTGGTTGAGTTCGAGATGACTTTGACCACACAGGAGCCTGTTCGCCAAAAGGTTTACCCAGTGCCATTCTCTAAAGAAAAGGCCCTGGAGGAGGAAATACAGAAACTGCTGGAGGATGACGTGATTGCACCATCCACATCCCCATACAATGCAGGGGGTAGTTTTGTTACGCAAACCAAGTGGAGAACACAGGTTGTGTATAGACTACCGACTGCTGAACAGTCACACACAATTTCAGGTGGAACCTTTGCCGAATCCAACTCAGCTATTCGCTAGGCTCCATAAGGCTCGGTACTTTTCAAAGGTGGATCTGAGTCGGGGGTACTATCAGATCCCAGTCAAACCGGAGATTCGACCACTGTTAGCTTTCAGTACACCCAGTGGACACTACGAATTCAAGGTCATGCCCTTTGGACTCAGCAATGCACCTAGTGTGTTTACACGCATGATGAGGACTTTACTTGATCCTTTACAGGATCCGTCCATCATCTCATTCATGGATGATATTCTGATTTCCAGTGACAGCCTGGATGACCACTTACAATCCTTGGAGAGAGTGTTTAATAGACTCAAGGAAGCAGGGCTTACTGCTCGTCCAACCAAGTGCATGATTGGTTACCAGACTCTGGAATTTCTAGGTCACACCATCACTCCAGGACACATTGTTCCAGAAGAGAAGAACCTGGAGAAAATCAGAAATGCACCTAGGCCAAAAACGAAGAAGGATGTGCGATCTTTTCTCTCGTTGTGTGGGTTCTACCACAAATTTATCCCACATTTCACGCAATTGGGAGCTCCGTTGACGGAAACCTTGAAAAAGGGATTCCCGGATCAAATCATTTGGACACCAGAATGTGAGAATGCCTATAGTCAGTTAAAGGAGGCCTTGGTCAGCAAACCTGTATTACAGCTCCCTGACCTTTCCAAACCATTTGTGTTGAGAACAGATGTGAGTGCGATTGGAATTGGAGCCGCTTTGTTACAGGAAGGAAAAGACGATGCTTCGGTTTTGAAACCTGTAGCATACGCAAGTAAGAAACTTCTACAGGCGGAGAGGAATTATTCAACCGTCGAGAGAGAGAGTGCTTGTCCCTTGTATGGGCAGTGCAAAAATTTCAGCCATATTTGTATGGAGTTAAGTTTCGGGTCCAGTCGGATCATCAGCCCCTGATGTTCCTGGCTAATTCTCAGAAGCTCAACGCACGTTTGATGCGGTGGTCGTTGTTACTTCAACCGTATAATTTCACAGTAGAGTACATTCCTGGGAAGGAAAATGTTGGAGCGGACTTCTTGTCAAGACACCCAGCTCCTGAAGAAGAGGAATGAATCATCTGGATTAAACTCATGGTGGAGAAGAGTGAGATGGACTACTCTCTTAAGAGGGGGCCTATGTCACGAGCTCGTCATGAGTTAACCAGATAATAATACCGACGTTTGCTTGGCGTATATTGTCTAGGCCACAACAGTCGTACTAACAGAGTAAACACAGCTGCACGGGATACATCAGGTCAGCCCATATACACATTTGGTGGTGAGTGAGGAGGAAGTGAGTGCGCTGAATCATATATCACTTTGACAAGTCATAAACATATCAGAGGAAAAACGGAAGTACTTAGCACGGAAGTAACAGTACATATGTCAATTCTGGGTTTCCGGAACATCGAGAAGATTGACGGGGTTATTGGCAACTGTTGTTGGGGGTATACAGGAACTCGCTGGCTTGTTTTAGAAATCTAAACCAGTGATGACAGATCTAACATGGAGGGAGCCCGAGGGAGGATGGATCCCTGACAGGGGATGATCTGCCAATGTGCCACCTGTGTGGGGGCATAAAGGATAACGTCACGTGGCCAACTTTGGTAGTTTGCCATATAAACCCGAGTTGGGACCAACTAGGGGGACTTGAAAATGCTCTAGTCGGAGTGCCAGGGCACTGCAGTGCTTAGTGGAAATAATATCTACCGTGTGTTAATTAGTGACTTAATTTTACACGTGCCTATAATGGCAGATGTAGATATGATTGATAGGACTGCAGTAGTGCCATTTAAGGTTCCCTACCAGATCCAAGGAAACTCAACAAGTTTTTGGGAAAAACTCCAATCCCATTCGGAAGAACACCAGTTCAACAATCAATAAAGTTGCATACAGAACGTAACTAAAGATAGAAGGAAGTTGATTCACCAAAGAGAGTGATGCGTACTGATGCACCACACAGCATCAGACAGTAGTAACTAAATGAGAACAGTCTAATAGTTACCTAGTGTTATATAATCTCGTGTAATAGAACACAAGACATTATACGTGAGGCTAGATAGACACGAGTGAGGATCAATCACATTAACAATTAACATTAATGACGGTGTACACACTACAAAGGACTTGTGCAGTTTTTTTTAAGGAACGATAGGAACGGACATTGTGTAGGGTGCAACCGGTCCATGATTAACTGTTAATACCACCGGTGTCTATTTCGGATGATCATGAAATTGGATTACCAGAGGTCTACAGAGGCAAAGCAGTATCCGGCAAGATGGTTTCGGCACGGGGTGAGATGTACATGTTCTGACGTAACGTGCTGTGGTCTATCCTTGCTGGGATCAGCTGACTGGGTTGTGGTCTGAGAGTCCGATTCTACACACTTTATAGAACACGTCACACATTTTCTTCACATACACGTCTCATATACGTTACACTTTTCTTTTAATAAATTATCTTTATTAATTTTTAGAAGCAAGAGTTGTTGAGTATGTTGCGTTGGGGAAGTATGAGAAGGGGGCATAGTACGACAGTGAGAGAGTGATAGGAAAAGGTGTCCATAGGCTGATGGAGTGTGTTAGACGGAAGCTGGTGGATTCTCCAGAATAGTGAGAGGGAAAAAATATTATAATGTGGGTGTCGGCTCTCTTCACTCCAGGGACGACACTGTAAAGGAGGACACGACACTGCTCATTGTCCACGCTTCACATCCATTCAAAAGTATAGTTTTTATGTATTACTTAAACGCTTTTTTTCTCATTTCAATTGATATCTGTTTATTGGTCAGTATGTTTTTCATCTTGCAAAAGGCTACCTTCGCAATGGCAATTCTTGTTATAATCTCTTCAAGGCATCTCCCATCAGATTGTTATGACTGTTCCGTGATTTTTTAAAAATTTTTGTTTTTGTTTTTGCGTATCCCTCACGGGACGTTGCAGTCAACACCAGCATGTTTCAGCTGCTGTTGATGTACTAGGCAAGTGTTACGTTCAGTAGTTTGCCATTGCATTTTGAACGACCGGCTCCCATACCAGCACGTTATAACACAACGCGTTACGGTCTGCTGCACAAATCGGTCGCAGCTGAGCTTCGAATGCCTGGTACCCGGCTCACAAACCGCGTTCGCAAGACTTTAGCCACCGAGCCGAGATAACTGTACCTATTCAATTGCTTAAGAATGTGCCCATTTACTCGTATATCACATTGTGGTATTTCCTTCTTTCCAATGAAGACTGGGAATCTGTGTCTTCTTACTATTCAATTCTAACCCTAATTGTTCACTGTGTGCATCAACCGCATCTACTAAATGTTGCAGGTCCTATTCATTGTCTGCAATCAAGACTGTATCATCTGCATATCTAATGTCATTGATGTATCGTTCCCCCAATCTTGAATACTTCCATATCTTCTATATTGCAACACAGCTTTGGCAATACAGTGTCATTCTCAAAAGTTATAAAAAACTAATGTCCATGCTTACAGTACTTCATGGACAACTAAAATTTCAAAAAGAACGAACTCGGAGCTTGTGTAAATATGTTCTAAAATAACAATGTTTAGTGTTCTGAATAACAGAGTAGCGGTACGGTTATGGTGTAAACGAACGAACGCAGACCACGTGTTATCGTGTCTGCAGTGGATGCTCTACATTCGTTGGACATACAATGATAACGAAAACAGCGTGGAAGAGAGGTTTAACGCGCTTAAACATTCTCTATTGACCGTAGCGGGCTGGTTTAATTCCTTACGCCTGTCAGTTGGACTTAACGTGTGATTTCTAGTCCTTAACTTCTCCTTTTTGCTTTGTCCTACTGCTATTGCCATGAAGCATCTCTTTTACTCCAGCTGGATAACTCTTTCTGTGTCTTTATTTCGCCTTGTATCCATGTCTTAAGGAAGTAAATTATAAGTACCTCAGAGATCGGAGTTATCCTTAAGATGATCCTGTTATCCCTAAGACGTGGGACTCGGCTAACAGGGAAAGCTAACTCCCAGGCACAGTCAGCCGAGTGCACTTACTACTTATAGCACGCGTGTGGTCTATGCTGTAATTCAAAGACAGCCAACGCAGGGGAAAACAAGAATAAACTGTAAGGTACAAGAGAAAGGGAAAGACTAAAGTGGAGATACTAAGATTGCTTGCCGCGTTTAATCGAGAAACATCTACTTTACTCGAAAACAGGAATAAACTGTAAGGTACAAGAGAAAGGGAAAGACTAAAGTGAAGATACTAAGATTGCTAGCCGCCTGTAATCGAGAAACATCTACTTTAATAAGTAAAACAGGAGGCTGTCAGGAAATACGGCAAACAACGGATACTACATGGGTTATGCGAATATAAGTAATTACTTATGTAAAGAGAATCAGATAAGACACTTCCGCGTACACAAGAGACAGGCAGCTACGTCGAACACTTGCAACAGGGACAAAGAAAATTAAAACGGACATTTAATAAGCTTAAAAGCTGTAAAGGACGCGATTCACGCCTTAAGGTACATCGGTGAAAGAGGGCCAAACCATTATTTATATATACCAATCGGCACTCTGTGGCTGACGAGGCCAGTACTGTGTTGGCCACATTTACTTCTAAAGACATTATTCGTACCTATTTAACGGGTGGATTTTTTAAAATTCGAAATCCCCCAGCTGCGGATGTAACGCCTGACCTCCAGGTCAGCAAGAGTCTAGCTAATACGCTACCGGGGTCTGGATGATGCTTCGCGAGTCTCTAGTTGAAATAGTCATCAGCTCACAACCCGAGTTAATAACAAGAAGGAAATGGACAACTGACAGCACAGTGAAATCTGCTTATGCGTCACTAAAACTGAGGGAAGTTTGGACACACGTACTTGAATGGACAGGAGTTTGGTAACCTTGACAGAGCTCAATTGTGGTCAAAGCCAACACCATGGTAACGCAGAGATATGATGGTTCAGGAGATCGGTGAAAGGGATAGTGAAAAGAGAGTACTAAAGTCTGCCCTACAGTGGTAGTAGGGCCAATGGTTGCCGTGGAAAGGGTAATGCAGAAGTTTACGACATTGAATTATATCTAGCAAATGGTACCTCTGTGCCTAAGCTTCGCCGCCAGATCACATTACAATGTCCTAACATCAGCTGCCAACCTGGTCAAGTGGGGTACTTCCACTAATTTGATATATCCCCTCTGTAAGGAAAAGAACAAGACAATAAATCATGTGATGTCTGCATGCAAATTACCCATTTGCCAAGGTCGATTCACATGGCGCCTCAATAAAGTAAGTGCTCACTGTGCTGGCAGCCATAATGGATGTAGCAAGGAAGTGGGTGAACAGTGTGGCTAGTGCCAGGTCGATTTACATCGTCAAAGCTGGGCAGAAGCGTGGCGACAAGCAAGACTGCTTCAAATTTACCGTTCATCGTCGATGACTCGGGGGACTGGGATCTGGCCATTGACCTGAAAGGCCATGGTCGTTACCGGACAGAGTTCCAACAGTTTCAGAGGCGACTAAATATTGTACTGCACTTTTCGTCGGCTCGCAGTTAACGCTGGTTGAGCTGACCGTCCTATATGAATAGAGAGAGTATCGAGGAGCAGCACACGTTCAAGATGGAAAAGTACGGTGACATAGTCACAAGACTGCGTAACAGAAATAGCCTCAGGAGGTCTAATCTTTCACTCCGTGTACAAAGTGCAATTAGGCATTAAAGAACAAGCGAAAACTCAGGCTCACACGCAACTGGGTGAGGCAGCCGAAAAGGCCCTGTGCTGGTTCTGAAACAATCGGAATCTTAGTGGGACTTGTCACTTCAGTAATAGGGTTCACTTCCTGCTGTTAGTCGTAGTATTGAAATATGTCTATGGTGTAACATCTAAGCTAAGCTCTTTCATATGAGACCTGGAACTCGTGTGGACACCGAACCCACCCTCGAAATGAGTGCAGTGCATGTGCAACTGTAACTCTGCAATGGTGTGAAACACCACATTGTATCAGTTACAGAAATCAAGGAATGTCTGTTGAAGTCCAACTTCTAGCAAAGTTGCTAATGTTGTTGCTAGACGTCTTGCGAGGACGCCGCTCCGCAGCAGACAAAGGGTAGTGTTGGGCAGCCAAAACCCACATTCAAGTAGCCCAGAGGAAAAGCTGGCTTCCCAGGGGCGAGCAGGAGTGCATCTCCGTGAGTCATGAGCGAGGTGAAAAGTAATTTTCACATCCGTTTCGGAACGTCGCAATCAACACCATCATTTGTTGACTGTGATATTTTGGCAAGATTAGGTTCAGTAGTTTGCCATTGCTTTCTGAACGACCGGCACTCATATCATTTTATGAAAATGACGCAAGGCGGTCTGCTGTCAAATTGCCAGCAGTTGTGTTTCGAACGCAGTATGCGAGATTAAGAATTGCCTCCATAACACCTTTGCCACAGAGTCGGCATGAACAAGGTGCGACGATGAAATTTGGCGGCAATAACGGGAACTCGTTCAAAGCGAACAGCCGACGTGGAAGAGATCACAGAGCCGAACGACGTCGATGATGCTGGCTTCTCACGGCCGAAGATGCTAGAATATATGTGAGGGGTCGAAGCACCAGGGTTAAGATGTTCTCCTCCTTGTGGGAGGGGTGGCTTTTGAGCAGGTACAATGCGAATTTGTGAGATAAATGAGAAAACGACCCGAATATATCAAAACAAGGTACGAACGCACGCCAGAAGAGAGACATGCATAGTCATAGCCTGGTTGAACCACCCCCAGAAGGTAAAGGGGTGAAACATTTCGGTAACGGAGACTACTTCTGACGATCAGAATCCTCTTGTCGTGCTTGTGCCGTGGTGAAGTTTTATCATAATTGTTTTCACCCGCTGTTTTATAATGTACATGGATATATTAATCTCGCTATGCGACCATAGTGGCAAACCCGTGTGTTTGGTTACGGAAATTGATGCACAAAGTCGTAAACATTGGAAATAGAATCTAGGTAACAGTCCAATAACAGATCTAGATAGACACTTTAGGTGTCTGTTTATGATCTGAAAGACTGGCAACATCACCGCCAGGTGACAGATCATGTCGTGGTTAATTAACTCAGATAAAATAATGTTAGGTACAGTCAACGATCGATTTAGAGATACACATTTTGAAACACGTGTCGCGGGATTATGCAGGCGGGGGTTGTAGTGGTCTTATAATCGTGCAACATGCAAAAACGGGCTCCAGATGTTAGATTAACGCCTACGTTATGTTATTCTACCTTAGTTGTTCTAGCAACGTTACACCGCCCCACTTACTGGGCAATTAGGTATTGGTCATTATTGCGCATATATATACACACACACTAGCTGACCCGGCCCGGCTTAGCCCAGGACCTGGCGGGGATCTATCTACTATTTATCTATCTGTCTGTCTGTCTGTCTGCTTGTCTGTCTGTCTGTCAGTCTGTCTGACCCGGCCCGGCTTCGCCCAGCTCCTGGTGGGGAGCATCTCATTTAATTCATATAAGTAGTCATCAAAGCGCCCGTTCCCGTTCCCGACTATCTGTCTGTCTGTCTATCTGTCTGTCTGTCTGTCTGTCTGTCTGACCCGGCCCGGCTTCACCCAGTCCCTGGCCGGGAGCATCTAATTTAATTCATATAAGTAGTCATATAAGCTCCCGTTCCCGACTATCTGTCTATCTGTCTATTTGTCTGTCTGTCAATCTGATCTATCTATCTATCTATCTATCTATCTATCTATCTATCTATCTATCTATCTATCTATCTATCTATCTATCTATCTATCTATCTATCTATCTATCTATCTATCTATCTATCCATCCATCTATCTATCTATCTATCTATCTATCTATCCTTCTGTCTGTCTGTCTATCTATCTATCTATCTATCTATCTATCTATCTATCTATCTATCTATCTATCTATCTATCTATCTACCAACCTACCTATCTATCTATCTATCTATCTATCTATCTATCTATCTATCTATCTATCTATCTGTCTGTCTGTCTGTCTGTCTGTCTGTCTGTCTGTCTGTCTGTCTGTCTGTCTGTCTGTCTGTCTGTCTGTCTGTCTGTCTGTCTGTCTGTCGGTCTGTCTGTCTGTCTGTCTATCCATCTATGTTCGGCACGTTCCCGTTAAAAATATAGATAGAATAGAAGAATAGATAGATTGATAGTAGTAAATATGATTGGAAGAGATCCATCAAAAGTAAACTTACCAAGATATCACGAACAGCCAATAAATGGTGGGCGGTGGGTTGACTGCAAACGATATGCAACTAATTTTCTCTCACAAAAAAGTACTTTTTTTTTTAACGAACGAAAATCTTTCGCAGGCCCGTCCTACATTCTGCCCTTTTTCTCTATTTCATCTCATACATTCTTTCATTCAACATCTCTTTTGAAGCAATTCTTTGACAACGGTCATCATAAATACCCAACGTGGGTGTAACGCGCCATACATATGAGAATGTGAAATGTGTTTTTAAAAAAATGAATGTGCTGTTGAAGCAAAATAAAAAGATGAGTTAGAAAATTTTCACTATTTAAATAGATGCATTACTTTTATGAAAACTATGAAAATGCCGTAAAGAGTATATCATTATTTATTGTAACTCATATGCCTGTAAATAACTATAGACAAAAAGTTTATACATCTTTGAAAACAATGCAACAATTTATATATAAAATAACAGCATTGTTATTAAAAGATATGCCCCTTGAAATAACTTTTCTTATGTTAAGTCCCCTTGCTATATAGAAATGTTAATGTAAATTTAATTATAAACTTTTAGTAGGTAAGTAGTTGATTTTACACGAAAAAAAACTATGACAGTTGGTTGCACGGGAATGAAAAGAAGACGTGTAGAAAATTTCATCTCAATCGGATGGACCGTTCGCGAACGCATAAAGAACGGACACCCATACATACATACATACATACATACATACATACATACATACATACATACATACATACATACATACATACATACATACATATATATATATATATATATATATATATATATATATATATATATATATATATATATATATATATATACATATATAAGGTGATGTATGTATGTGTGTCCGTTCTTTATGCGTTCACGAACGATCCATCCGACTGAGATGAAATTTTCTACACGTCTTCTTTTCATTCCGGTGCAGCCAACGGTCATAGGTTTTAGTGTACGATCAGCTATTTACTTACTAAAATGTAATAATTAAATTTACATTATCATTTATGTATAGCAAGGGGACTCAGGCAGATAGACAGACAGACAGACAGACAGACAGAGAGACAGATAGTCGGTAACGGGAACGGAATTTTATATGACTACTTATATGAATTAAATGAGTCACTACAGTAGTTTTATCAATATGTAAATAAAAGCAGTGTAATAAATCGTTTTATTACACAATATAATATAACATACACAACAACAAGCTTTGTGTATTTTAGTTGAAAAGATACATTACACTACTTTATTATATGTTGAACTTTTTTTCTGTAGGATGCACCTGCTAAGATGCAGCATAATATGCCAGGCATAAATTGTGCAATAGACTATTTACTTCTTCTTTACTTAAATTTAATGTTTTCTTATTCTGTCTAGGCAAAAGTCAAAGCCTCAGAAATGACAGAAAAGATCATTGCGAGGAAATGCAACCTAAAGACAAAATGTCATGGCAGGGCAGACCAGGCCCTAAGCCTTGGTTGGCAGCTGGTCTACGATCAAAGCTCCGACAGGCAAACGGTTAGAGCATTGCTTTGCTGATCCGGCAGTTTCTGCAACTTGTCTTGTTCCAGATATATAGGTGTTACCTTTCCTCTGGAGTGAACTAGGCAGGCCGAGAGAGGGATCATGCTTCATGGGCAACACATGGTCTCTATATTTTAGTTCAGGCTTTGTGCTATGGAGTGGCAACAACTCTATCCCTGGTCTTAACCGGTCTAGGAATCATAGCGAGAGATAAGTGTTACGAGTTATAAGTCCTTGTCAATTGGCTTAGGCATGGGGCGCCACGGGTTGCCTCTGACGGTGGGAGACACTTACAGGTGTCACTGATCAGCTACCGGCCGCCTCAATTGTTTGTTGATCCACCACAGCCTGCCTGCTTCAATTGGTGCGTGGGGCTTGGACAACATCTGAATCACAGGCTGTAAAACCAATGCATCAGGCACTAGTAAAACGAAAAAAGAATAGAAACCTCAAGCTACGGCTTGCAACCTGGAACGTAAGAACCATGTGTCCAGTAGTTTGCACTGACCTGACAAATATGGGCCATGTGAGATAAACGGCTGTGATTGATGCTGAACTCAATCGTTTAACATTGATATTGCTGGACTGCAGAGACTCACCTCGCTGAGGTAGGGTCACTCTGGAAAGCAATTACACTTATTTTGGAAGGGTAGATGGCAGGCAGAGAAAGGCAACATGGTGTGGGCTTTGCTGTGAAGAATTCTTGGAATGATAGATATTCCAGCTGGAGGTAATGAAAGACTATTATCCCTGCGCCTGGCAACGGGTTGTGGTTTTTCCACCATTATCCCTGTTTATGCACCGACACTCGTTTCCTCTGATGGTGTGAAGGATTTGTTCTATGAGGAGTTAGACTTTGTGATCAAGGCATTTCCAAAATCCGATTACATTTATATGCTCGGTGATTTCAATGCTCGTGTGGGCAAGGACTGGAGTCCATGGCCAGTGTGCCTTGGAAATACAACATCGTTCGCATGAATGAATATGGGCAAAGGCTGCTGAAGCATTGCACCAGAAATGACCTATGAATTACAAACTCCTTTTTAAAACAAAAGAGATGCATATGGTCTCATGGAAACATCCACGATCCGTCTATTGGCATCAGCTGGACTTCATCATCACACGGAGACAACATCTGAACCATACATCATTAACTCGAAGTTACCAGAGTGCAGACTGTGATACAGATCATTCTTTGGTTGTTGCAAGGGTTAGACTGAGACCAAAGAGAATTTACACACTTCGTTCATTTAGTGGCATGTCCTTTGTAGAACCTAGTTCCCAAAACAGCCTTCCGGAAAACCTCTCGATCATAAGCAAGATGTCCCGCATCCGATACACCCATCAGGATATCATCCGCTACATCCTGCACCCATCTTCTCTTTGGCCTTCCTCTTCCTCTTCCCAGGCATATACCCCTCCATTATTGTTCTCTGCAAACTTTCGTGGCGTTTCAAAGGACCAAAATATTTCAATTTTCTTTGTTTTATCGTTTTTAATAGCCAACCTTCTTCAATATTTAGCTCTTGAAGTATGGATGCATTTGTTCTTTTCTTTACCCAAGATATTCTTAGAAGTCGTCTATAACATTTATATTCAAACGCATTTATGCGCTGTTCAGCTTGTTTAGTAAGTGTCCAGGTCTCGCAGGCGTATGTTGCAATGGGAAAGATGCATGCTCGTAAACATCTAAGTTTTGTAGTAATGTCTGTCCCACTCCATAATTTATTCAGTTGTTTTAGTCTTTGAAGATCAATTTATAGTCGTCGTTTATTTCATTGTGTAACCCTTGTTGGTAATTAATGATCCAAGATATTCACATTTGTTCCACCACTTCCAATATTTCCCCATTAACATATATTTATTTCTCCATAGTAGTTAGGTTTATCTGTATGCATTATCTTTGTTTTTGCTATGTTAAGATGTAAGTTGCGATTTACACTGTTCAATTGGGTTTAGGCTATTAGGTTTTCTATACCATTCTGTGATGTGGATAGCAATACTGTATCATCAGCATATCGAATCTCTGGTATGTCAAGACCACCCATATTTAGGGCATCATATAGCTCCCTGTTTATATCATCTCTTACATTTCTCATTATATTTTCGGCGTACAGGTTAAACAAATAGGGGGACAGCACACATCACTGACGAACTCCTTGCTTGATGTCAAACAAATCTGATGTCTCGCAATCTATTCTAACTGCTGCTTGTTGGTCTAGATAGAGCATTCATGTGAGTTGTATTACATGTGATCGAAAGCCCATATTCCTCATGATTTCCCAAAGTTTCTGATATTGTACACAGTCAAATGCCTTTGAATAATCCACAAAACATGAGAATTGGTTTACATTAAATTCTCTGCACTTCTCTATTATTAAACGCATGTTGAGAATGCGATCTCTGTCCGAAACTCGAACTCTCTGTGTGATGGATGTGAAACACCTTCTCTCATAGGTCGTCTCGTAAGAGAACTCGCCTCCTCATGCTTAGCTAACGTTTAGGCGAATTGAGCATCTTGTTTGTATCTGTTTCCCATTCAGAATAATTTTCGCCAGATTTGACTTGAATAAGCGACACTGTCTCACATCAAATTAAAGTCTGAGTTAAGTGTTTTCAGTTTCTTTCTGTTTATCTTGATTCTGTCTAGGGTTGTCTTTTCCGGTGTTTTCAAATCCACTATTGGTCCCCATAATTGTCAGGCCTTTGTTTCCCTTTATTATTGGATAGATTGACATTGCTCGTTTGATTGCTTCTGGATTTCCTGTTCTCAAAGAGATGAACTGCTGATGTGGAACATTCCCCTGGCTGTCGGCTGCATTATTATGTATTGTGGAAATCATTATATCTCTAGATCTCATAAGGTGAGTGTCGTAAGTAATCCTTTATTACTTTAGTGTCGTCCCTGGAGTGAGGGGAATCAACACCCAAAATTTTATTAACCCAATATTATTGTCCTAGAGAAACCACCAGAATCCGTCCACAAAATTCCTTCAGTCTGTAGACACCTCTTTCTTACTCTTACTCACCCCTGGATCATGCCCCCTCTCATTCTTCCCCAACACAACATACTCAACAACTCTAGCTTTAACAAATAAATACAACAATTAATTTATTAAAACAAAGAGTATGTGTGTGAGAAGGGTGTGTGTGTAATGTGTAGAATGTGTGTCGAATATTCTAATGTGTATGTAGAATCAGACCAGTGAATCAGGAGCAAAGTCTGTTACATCACTGTGCTGAGCACACAACAGCACCAGGTATTCCGGACAGAAAACCTAACCCAGAAGATGTTTCTCCGTCCACGTGACGACTTTCTCCGATAACAAGATGCTGGTCATCAGATAGACACTGTTCGATATTGGTCTTCACTCTAACAAACACTGTGAAGTTACTCTGTTCAATAATGTTTGTTGATCAGAGAATCTTTCAATCAACTTAAATGTCACTTGGGAAAATCTACTGTTCATCAATCAATGGTTTTCCCCATCTTAAGAAAAACCAACCTATTAATGTTTCTAGATATATATATATATATGTGTGTGTGTGTATGTGTGTGTCTGTGTGTGTGTGTGTGTGTGTGTGTCCTTGGTATATGAGTTATGAATCTTCGGTGATGAAGCTTATCACTCAAGAAAAACAACACTTATGTTCATCAAGTCCGGCTCAGCAGAAGCCAGATTTCTGCAGACCAACTAGGTTCTGAGCCCAGTGTAAAAGCCTCTCAGCCTCTCTCTAACCTCTGTCTTCCATCCGTGAGCCATCATTGTATATAACTTTGAAACTGCTTCTTCGTAATATATCGTCGCACACTCAAGTGGAACCATATGCCTATTCCGGTTGAAGATTGAGACTATGCAATCACAGACTGGATCTATGTCTGCCGATAAATATAAACACTTGGACACCATAGTCTCTTTCTAAAACACAACTCGGAATATTGCGCCGATCCTTAAAACTTCAGAAATCTTGGTCGACTAACTCTACTTGTTTACCTCAACTGGTTTTAAGTCGGGGCTTGAGTGACGTCACCAAAATTTCTAGACGCTGATCAGTCCAGAGTCTGGTTTTCTCCGCCTGTTTTAGACTGACTGGAATCAATCCGCCGTCTATTTTGCTTTCATCTGGGACTTCTTTGTCTCGTACAACAAAAGTCCGACCTGCCGGTGAACCAGGGGATTTTTCCCCACATCACAGAATCCATCCGACGTCTGTCCAGACATTCCGTCTACAACATCAAAGGTTGTCTACCGCCTTGCAGACGGATGACGCTATTTTCCCGTCTCGAGCAACACCTTGTTAACAAAATGGAGACCGAGGGTAGACGTTTGACGCGACTTATTTTGTTCCACTCTCCTACTCATCAAAGGGTTGCCGGTGTCTGTGCAGACGAATGTCTATTTTTTTCATCGATCGAAACTAGCAAGTTTTTTTTTTTTCGTGACAGTGAGAATAAACATCATCTCCCATCAATTACTATAAGTGCCGACTTCTCTATAAACGTACTAATTCAAGCGCAACATATGTGAAATGAGTGCATGCCACTCAGCTTTCGTAATCTGTGTTATTCTCTTAGAGCTGTTCACTGGCCGACTTCAACTTTGTTTTGTGGCATTTGTCAATATCTCAGCATGGTGATTGTTCCTATAGACTAGTTACCTGTGATTTCTATACTACACACTATGACGGGCAAAACGCAACTATAAAATAAAAATAAAAAAATTCAAGCTACGTTTCCAAAGTTATATTAAACATAATACAATTCATGTATTCATCAATTGTTCGACACCACAATAAAATTTGATAGACTTGACACAACTCTAATATAATAATAGCGACATAGTATAAGCCAATCTTAGAGATGTGGTGCGTCCATGACGACAACCACAAATTGACTGCCATTGTCACATTCGCAAAATCATGTCTCTTGCTCCAGTGACAGCCTCTGCTTGCGCCACATGGGTTAAAACACGCGATTTTCACGATTGGCTAACAAATGTTAATACTTTTTTTTATAAATGTGGATGGGATATTTCTTTACTTGGTCATTATTTTTCCCATTTAGCTAACAAAATTTACTCTTTGTATAAGTTTGGTTGAAATATTTCTTTACTTGGAAAATATATCTTATATCTGGTTAACAAACTTTTCTACTTTTTATAAGTTCGATGGCGATATTTCTTTACTTGGCAAATAATGTATATATTGTATATATACTGTATATATATACTTGTTCACATTTGGTTAACACTGTTTCCTATATTTTATAAGTTTGGCCGAGATATTTGCAAGTTTGGTTGAGATATGCTTATACTTGATTGCTATTTCCCCCATCTGGGTAACACATGTTCCTAATGTTTATAAGTTTATACGCGATATTGCTTTACTTGGTAAATATTATTCACATTTGGTTAACACAGTTTCTTACTTTTTTTTAATAAATTTGGACGCGATATTTCTTTAATTAGCAAATATTTTTCACATTTGGTTAACAAATCTTCAAGCTTTTTATAAGTTTGACGGACATATTTGTAAGTTTGTTCGACGTATTTTTTTTTATTTGGCAATCATTTTTAATAATTAGTCTACCATAAGTTCTTATTTAACTGTTGAAGTAATACATATAATCTGTACTTTTGTCTGGATGTTTAACGTAGAACAATGAGCAGACAAGTTGTAAAACATATATTGGCATTTGAAATGGGTTTCTGGGGAAAGCTATAAAGTTCGGTATAGACAGACAAAGAGGTAGTGAACGTGTTAAATGCTTGCTTTGAGCCGGGCTAAATTCACTGGTCAGACAAGCGAGCACGTGTCATGAGACGCCTAAGGTTGAGTCCGAACAATTTCTTGTGTTTGTGTGTAATATTGTACATCTGATAACATGCGCTAACCACTAGTCGCTTATGATCCCATAGCTGTTACGTACAGATACACCTTCCCCGACTGGCATCGGTGATCACATCTCTGCAATATGACTATGAGAAAGGCTTAGTCGGACAATGTGATGAATTGTTTACACTCGCGAATACTACAGTCGAAACTGTCTTATGGTGTATTGATGCCGGGATGTTCTTTGGTGTTACTCGGTGGACCACCCTAATGGATATAGAAAAAAGAGATAATGGAGATAATTGTAAACTTCCGATGCTCTTTTGACGAGGTAGTGTAATCACCCCATACATGGCGTCATCATGAAATTGGTCCCCTGGTTCAACAACATTCAAGACACTCATTTTCTGTAGTGTCCCTCTTAACCACATGTCTCGGATGAACCATTACACATGTTACCGGAAGCAGCGCCTCCGAGTGGTTCGGCCGTAGCCATTATCCTTGTATCTCAAATGTACCATTACACAAGTGACCGGCTGAAGAGCCATTTTTACCAGCTGCAACCATTAACCACGTGTCTCGGATGTATCCTTTACACATGTGATCTGAAGCATCGCCATCTTTGACCGGATGTATCAATTACCCACATGAACCAGATGTACCCTTATGACAGGATGCTCCGCCATCTAAGACCGGTTTTAACCAGTGAGCACGTGTACTGGTGGTATCTTTATGCATATGACTGGAAGCATGCAATCTTTTACCTATGTACACCATCGCACAATCCTAGGACGAGTCTTGTGTCTCTAACACATCGACATTGGCATGATGATAGTGTTTACGTCCCAATCTATACAGGCAGTAATAGCCGCCAGTATAATACACATTCAACCACTTTTCATTATATATATATATATATATATATATATATATATATATATATATATATATATATATATATATATATATATATATATATATATATATCGGAAACACCCAATGTCTCTGACGATCGGATGCGTAAAAATGCTTTGATATTGTTGATGGTAGCCCGCCTATCCTCTATACTATACCATTTGACTGGCTGTTCTTGGTTATATATTCAGCCACGGCGACAATTTGATCATACATTTAGCCTCGGTGACCACATGGTCAGCAATTCAGCCACGGCGACCAAATGATTATACGTTCGGCCTCGGTGACCACTTGGTCATACATTCGGCCACAGTGACCACTTAATCGTACATTCAGCCACGGCGACTACTTTGTCACACAATCAGCTGCGCCGACCACTTGGTCATACATTCGGTTATGGCGTCCACGTGATCATATATTCGGCCACGGTGACCACTTCGTAGTACATTCGGCTACGGTGACCCCTTTGTTATACATTCAGCTAAGACGACCACTTGGTCATACATGTGGCCATGGGGACTAATTGGTCATATATTCATCCACGCTGATACTTGGTCACACATTCAGTCGCGCTGACCACTTGGTAATACATTCGACAATGGCGACCACTTGATCATACATAGTGCCATGACGATCACTTAGTCATACACTCAGCTACACCAACAACTTGATCATACATTCGGCCACGGTGACCTCCTCGCTAGTCACTTTGCCACCCCGTCTCCACACTACATCCACGTTGCGACTCTATCCGTCCACCTCTTTTCCAACGAAAACCCATCTTACACCCACGCTACAGTCACTCTCCCATTCGAAGGAACAGTACTGTAACACCACTACACCCGATGACATGCATACGCACAACATCCCGACCACTACACCCATTACTATACATCATCTTTACTTAATTACAATGTTTCTTTGAAGCGTTGTAACCTGTATGATGATAGTGTATAAGTTACTACTGCCCTCTACAGATCACTTTAACCTCTACCCATCCCTTAACAACCAATGACTCTTAATAATATCCACTGCAAGCATAGGACAATAAAAAAAAAGAAGTTCTCTATCAAAGGGATGAAACCGCAATAAACCAGTCGATTAGTTATTCATGTGTTACATCCCTTGATATAATTTTGAAAAAGACTGGACAGGGGAAATAGTTCGCATTACTGTTATTCTCACATACTTTATTAATTATTTACAAATGTCACTAGGTATGATAATTCATCTGAATATTTTTTTAAATTGCAATACTAATTTATGTTACAATAGGTATGAATAAGACAATTTTCTATGTTAATTAGATTATTTGTTTATGGTATTCTACTCCTTCGTTAATATTTTAAACCAAGCCAGGATCTCAGTGTCTTTCATGAGGATGTAACAAAACCTGTGTCTAATTTGCTAAAACGGTTTCGTTCTTTTGGCCAGGATGCAAGTGTAGTATTGCCCTGTCAGTACTGCACTTGGTCTGGCCAGAGAACGAGATGATGATAAATCTTCACACATCCTCACAGTTGCTGTGAGTCTGGTGGATCACTGTGTGCAAATGCTCATACTCGGAATAAGGGCTCATTCCCCTGCTCCCCCACCCCTGTTCGGACCACACACACACACACACACACACACACACACACACACACACACACACACACACACACACACACACACACACACACACACACACCATAGTAGACCTGGATCGGAATAAGAATTATTTCGTATATAATTTGCATGTTAGTTCATTAATATTAAATTTTAAGCACCCGAAACGGGAAGTATTTGAGTACTCCCAAAAAGTCCGCGAAATTTAAAAAAAGTAGGTCAAATGCGGTCCGTTTGTAGGCGGTCCGCCGTAGGTCCTAGACTCTTCATATAAGAATATACTAGGTCCGGACCAATTAAGCGGACCTAAAATAAGACTTAAATACTACTCCCCACACTACTCTTGACTCGCATGTCAGATCACATGCTCCCTAAACGAATTTTTTGCAGTGAGCTGCGTTGTGGTAATCGCTCCCAATGCGACCAGAGGAAACGCTTTAAAGACACTCTGAAGTTCTCACTAAGAGCTTTGGGAATTCATCACGACACTTGGGAGAATGCTGCCGAAAACCGAAATTTATGCCGTACATCATTACGCAAGGGTGCAGTCACTTGTGAAGCAAACAGAACTGCAAGACCTGCGAAAAAAAGGCTGAACAGAAAAACCACTGCATTGAAATCTTCCTCCTAGAATGTAAAGCATTCTTTGCCCACATTGTCAAAGAATATTTCGATCCAAAATAGGCCTTACAAGCCATCTTAGAACTCACGGCTCAATACTTTCAACACCACTGGATGAAATAAATGGTCATCATCATTCTGGATGGACAAACAACACATATGTCCGTTGTCTCCCATGTGCATGTCCGTTGTCTCCCATGTGCGTGTTCGTTGTCTCCTATGTGCGTGTCCGTTGTCTTGCATGTGCGTGTCCGTTGTCTTCCATGTATGTGTCCGTTGTCTTCCATGTACTTGTCCTTTGCCATCCATGTACTTGACCATTGCCTTGCATGTACTTGTCCGTTGTCTTGCATGTCCTTATCCGTTGTCTTGCATGTCCTTATCCGTTGTCTTCCGTATACGTGTCCCTTGTCTTGCATGTATTTGTCCATTGTCTTGCATGTACGTGTCCGTTGTCTTCCATATACGTGTCCCTTGTCTTGCATGTACTTGTCCGTTGTCTTGCATGTACGTGTCCATTGTCTTCCATATATGTGTCCCTTGTCTTGCATGTACTTGACCGTTGCATTGCACGTACTTGTCCGTTGTCTTGCATGTACTTATCCGTTGTCTTCCATATACGTGTCCCTTGTCTTGCATGTACTTGTCCGTTGTCTAGCAAGTGCGTGTCCGTTGTCTTCCATGTATGTGTCCACTGTCTTCTATGTACTTGTCCTTTGCCATCCATGTACTTGTCCGTTGCCTTGCATGTACTTGACCGTTGCCTTGCATGTACTTGACCGTTGCCTTGCATGTACTTGTCTGTTGTCTTGCATGTACGTGTCCGGTGTCTTGCACGTACTTGTCCGTTGTCTTGCATGCACTTGTCCGTTGTTGAGAACGTGCACTTGACATCAGACGGTGTGTGTGTGAGTGTTACAGGGTGTCTGATTAGGTCGGTTATGTATGTATATATGTATGTGTGTATGTGTGTATGTTGATGTGTATGTATAAATGCATGTATGCATTATATATGTATGTGCGTACGGTGTGTGTGTATCGGTTGTTGAGTTTGCGAATCGGAGCGTGGATGTGTGTGTCCGTAAATTTATGAGCATGCGTTGGTATCTGTCGATATGTCTGTGGGTGTATGTATGTGTGGGACTGTGGGTTTGTGTATGGGTATCTGTGGGTATGTGTATGGGTCCTCTGTGGGTTCGACGAAGGGTGCCTGTGGTTGATGTATTAGTTTATGTCGGTAGGTGTCTATGTGTGGGTGTATGTGGGTGGGCTTTATGGATGATTGTGAAGCGGCTATTGGGGACTGTTTATGGGCGTATGGTTGTTGGTGTCTCTCTGCGTGTATATGTATAAGCGTACACGCGTCTATGTATTAGTGCGTGCATGTGTTTGTTTGTATGCCTGCTCATCTGTTGCCTACATTTGTATGTGTGCATGTGCTTTGCATGTCTGCATGTGTATGTGTGCATGTGCTATGCATGTCTGACTGTGTAACTATTTAGGAAAACATCACGCTGAGCTGAGACTCTGGTCGTGGAGACAATGAAAACTGCAGCCTGCGGGATCAGTTCACCTTCTTGTGATTCTTGTGTTCTCTGTGTTTGTCAAGAGATGACACATCAGGTTTGGCCCACTACATCCGTCTATCCCAGACCTAACGTTTCCGCCGCAGCCTAGAGCTGGTCATTTATGAATTTGAATAATGAAGACACAACCAATATATTGCACAACTTATTGCCTATAGTCTGTATACTTTTGTCTGCCCCAATATAAAATTCCATATCTCAGTACCCAACTGGAGGAAAATTACGGGTCAGAGTTTTAGTCCATATTTTTAAATGTATTACATCTCCACCAAGACACATCCGCGCTTTTAAAATTTTTTTTTCTCGTGGTATACTTTATGGCAAGAACGGCGCGTAGTTAAATAGGAGTGTTCAATCAGAGGTGTTTCCAATGTGGGTTATTTCATGAAACGTGATTATATTAAAAGCATCTTACCATTAATATAATATTAATAGCTAATATTTGAATCTGTGAATATTGTTCAATGGGATTAAATGTGAAATTGTGTACACTTCAAAGTGTCGTTATGAAGTTGTATTGCTGTCAAGAATCTGATCGCAGGAAACTGTTTCATACTGTTACAAATCCCGGAAAAAGAACAGTTCATGCATTGGGTTTGACTAAACGGTCATTTCGTCGATGGGTGCAAGAATCTGGAATTAAACCAACACGCGATAAGCAAACTGTAGGTAGAAAGGCAATTGCAGACAGCTTTGACAAGGATGTCATAAGGCGAGCTATTATAAAAATGCTGGATGCCAAAGAAACAGTTTTTTTTTTTTTTTTTTTTTTCTTTTTTTTTTTTTTCCCGCGTTTCCATCCTGTTTCAGGATATTGCGGTCAACACCAGCATCTTTCAGCTGTATGTTGATTCCTAGGCTAGATTACGCTCATCAGCACGCCACGACTTTCTGAGCGACCGGCTCCATACTCTCATAAGTCACTTTTGCGATTTGAACCACTGCTAATTCTCGTCGCGTCACGTGACGAGAGTATTCGGGGTTAGCGGAGAAAGCTGCTAACCCCTCGGCCATACAAAAACTTAGGGTTTGGTTGAGAAAAAACAATAACAAAGAGCTATCCAAAACAACTTTGTGGAAAATTATAAGGACATAAGGCTTCACTTTTAAAAAGTACAAGGGAGGTAGACTATCCTTTGCGAGCAATCACATTTAGGAGCCATGCGAAGCAGATACCTAGGTGAAATAAGGGAAATGCGCAAAGAAAATTATAACATAGGGTATTTGGATGACACGTGGATCAATGCGCACTACACAAGTGAAAAGGAATGGCAATCAGTGGATGGAAAGATAAAGCGATATGGCCCAGTAGTAAAGGACAGCGTTTGGTCATAGCGTATGCTAGTAGTACTCATAATGTCTTACTATAGAATGCTGCACTCGTGTTAGTATCATAGCATACAGAGATTAGAGATTATCACAATGAGATGAATGGTAATATATCTAGAGATTGGCTCAAGAATACAGTACTTCCATCCCTTGATAGACCGTCTTGTCTAATCATGGACAATGCATCATATCACAATGTTGTTGTCCAAGAAGACAAAATACCTACGGCATCGAGCACAAAGGAAGCAATAAAAATATGGCTCCGAAGGGAAGATATACCATTTCCAGAAACATATTTCAAGCTACAGTTGTTGTCCCTTGTAAAACAAACGCAAAAAAGCAAGAAATATCAAATCGACAAGTTTATAGAAGAGCATGACCATAGGTGCTAGAGACTTTCGTCATACCATTCGCATTTAAACTCTATAGAATTTGTGTGGGCTAACATTAAAGGACAGGTGACAGCTGACAATACTACATTCAAAATTTCTGACGTCAAGATACTAACCCAGTCCGTGCTATTAAAAATTCATAAAAGTTACTGGAATAAAATGTGAGGACCATGTGTTGAAAGAGGAAGAGAACTATTGGAGAAAGGATAGATTGAATTTTATTCAACCGAGATCAGTCATCAACCTCCTGAAATCGTCCGACACAGATTAAGGTCTGAGCAGATCGCAGACCTTAATTCACGTGCACACTTACTGTAATATTTTGCTTCAACTGTTCAGACGAATAGCAGGTCATAAACATTACAGCATCAGCACAATGTCAATGGTAAAAATTTGTATTCCACGGTGATGAATTTTCAAATCCGCAAGCCCTCAGCGGTGACAAACAACTTGTATTGACAAAATAAACAAAAAACTAAACGCATTGAATACCAAAAGAAGAGTAATATTGCGGCGGAAACTGACATAGTGTGGCATTCCAAGAAACGTGAAGAAGGAAATGAAATATAAGTTAAGAAATATATTCTGTCTACTTTATTGTCCAATTCCATTTCGGTTCTACATTATTTACCCCATGCCCCTGTACATTATGTCTACTCATATTACAAAAACATTTCACCCACTCCCATAAGAATCTGGATGCGCATTGTGTTGTCAAGTTTTCATCCGAATTGAGGTTGCGGTACTGTAAAACAAGTTTGTTAGCGTGCATTCACTAGTTTTTCGCCAAAGCATCAAAGAAATGTCGCCGCATTCCATGATGTAAGTTGCTTTTGGACCTATCAAAGGCATATTTCTTGGGTGGTGGTAAATATAAGAGGGCAGGAAAAATTTCATAACGATTCAACAGACAGTTATCAAAATAATTGATCGTGAATGAAGGCATTCATTTCTGAACAGGCTATAGCATATTTCACTGTATCTCGTCAGATGCATAGCGCATAAAACTGTATTATATGTTAATAATTTTTGTCAGTAGTATGCACCTGCCGAGGTGAACTGGGCAAAATATTGTTTGTGTCTTCATTATTCACATGTTAGGAATCATAAGTTTGTAATTCAACGGGGGTGAGCACGTTGTCTCCGTGGGTAGAGAAACACTCTGAACTCTTCGCTTGCTAGCGAAGAAGGGGTTTCTGCTGGTGTGGACATAACCCGAGTGCAATTATGTTGATTCTTGGTTTTATATTAATTATGTTTATGTTCATTAGTTTGTATTGATGTCATGGGCGAACAAAAGGTCCATTGTTAGATAATAATCTCACGATAGTTGCCAATCTCAAGTAGCAGGCTAAAAGGCAGTTTCAGAAAAGAAGAAAAAAAATAAACCAACTCACTGGGAGCTAGAGGCAGATTACTTCAACAGTATCTGTCTAGAAAAGTCGCCTTCACAATGCATGACCAAGTTAAACACATTGAACGCTGGACAGAGAATCAGAAAGAAATGGGTGAAGAAAGAGGAAGATTTGGAAAAAGAAGGGGGAGGTGGAAGGTGGAGGAATGAGGTGAAAGTAAAAGAAGACAATGCGAAAGTTGAAACAGGTGGAAGAAGAAGAAGCTAGAAATATAAGAAACATAAAACAGAAGAAGAAGAGAAGGGACATATATGTATAGCTGCGATATACAACGTACTTTGCTAGCAATGCCATTAGTAACGAACCTTACATGTATAGTTTCATACAGTCATGTTATCAGATATATCAGCTCCAGCCTTTGATATGCCAAACACACTATATAGAACTTGCACATCTTTGGAATGACATTTATTTTCAGAACAAACAAGGAAGAAGCCTGCTCTAAGCTCAAACAGCAAGGTATGAACCTCAAATTATTTATATGAACCACAAATTATGTATGAACCTCAGATTGTTTGTGTGAGCATCTCTTTGGATTCACAGACGATATTATTTTGCAATAAAACCTCTACCTTAACTACGCTAGCGTGTGGAAGTCCTTATTATTTTCTACTATTTGTTTTGCCATACCTAAATATGCATACAATAAAAGTTCCTGTGCTACTGGGGTCCTTAGAGGAAGCAAAGAATGGTAGCACTGTATTCTAGCATGCTTGTCGCAAGAGGAGACTAAACATCGGTTGCTTGGATTTGATTACCCCATCCTATAAAACATATTAGATTCAACTACAATTCCAACTACAAGCTTGAAGGTGAGATCAGTGAGAAGCCACACAAACGGAAGCAAGACTCGCCTCTTTAAAGCCGGCGCTACAAGATTGAAGGTGAGATCAGTGAGAAGCCAAACAAAGGGAAAGAAGGCTCGTCTCTTTAATACGAATTGGAAACAAATAGGTATATTAAGCTCCTGCGAGAAGAAACGTACTAAACACAAACACGTTGCACATACCTTACAAGGAGATCCATCGTATACCGGAATACAGGTGAAAATCCAAAATAAGAAGTAATCAATAAATATATTAAATAAATAATAAAATAAAACACACACAAAAGCGTACACTACGACACACAGGACGGCCGACGTTTCGATTCTCAGAATCTTTGTCAAGGACAGGACAACACAGATAGATAAACAACGAAATACAAAAAACATAAATAAAAAGCAAAAAGCCCATGCAGGAGCAGAAAAAGGCGGCTTTCCCAGTTGCGAAGGCACTCTTTGGCTGCAGTCGCCAGATAGGATTTAGGTCGCCAAAAATATGCAAACAGTCTGATATGAAACTATAAGGGCGTGGAGACAGTTAGGTATGAATATATAGGGGGGGGGGGGGGGACAGCATAGTGATGGACAGTGTAGACAGTTGGAGAAGATGGCACATTTATACAGTGGCGCCCACAACAGTATTGATACCTGCTGGATGGACGCATCCCAGAGAGTTGATTAATTGGCATTCAATTTTGAGCCTAATGGAGCTGTTGGAAAAGCAGAGTTTCAACGCAGTGACACATACATCGTCGACTCCATTATGGTTGGAGGAATTAAAATGGTAGGGGACAGGTTTGTCAGCGCCCTGAGTAATGTCTCTGATGTGTTCTCTAAAACGGTCAGCAAGGCGTCTGCCAATTTGACCAATTTATTTCATGTCACATCGTTTGCAGATGATGACATATATCAGATTGCGGGATGTACAAGTTAAAGAATCATTCAAGGAGAAGGTGCCTAGGGGGAATGTAATCGCCGGTGTCTGAACAACGTATGGGCATGTCAGGCAGTTCTTACGATGTCATTTGAATGTGCCTGCAGATGAAGTGACCGTGGGGAGACGACTATGCACAAGGTGGTCTCTGAGGCTCTGGTTACGTCGGAAAATTACCCTAGGGCCATTGGAGAATACCTCACGAGTGGTTGGATCGGATTCCAGGATAGACCAATGTCGGAGGATGGAAGGTGAGGATAAGCTTAGGTTCATTGTTAGGAGGTCGTGTTTGTTTGACAAGGAGATTTCCCGCGAGACTTGGGTTATGCGACAGAAAGCTGTGGACAAGACGTTCTCTGGGTAGGACCGTCTGCGGAAAAAGTCTAGCATTTCATGAGCTTTCTCGAGGAAGTCATTATCATCCTGACAGATACGGCGAGGGCGGAGTAGCTGTGAGTATGGGATGGAATCTTTGCAGCTTTTGGGGTGGGATGAGCTGTACAGGAGGAAACCGTGAGCATCCGTAGGTTTGTAGTACACGCAGGTCGTGAGGCCTGTAGGGTTTAATTTGACAGTGGTGTCAAGGAAATTGACAGAGGTGGTGGAAATTTATGTGGTGAATTTGATCGATAAATGGAAGTTCTGGACATAATTAATGAAGCGGTTCAGTTCCGCCTCTGTCATGTCAGTCTTGTGGGATCACGTGTACACCTCGGAGGAGCAAATTGATCACCATGGTCTGGCAAGAATGTGACAGCGTGGAGTGACGATGGGATCTGGCCGAGGCTCGACGCTTAGAGGAAAGGTGAGACGCACATATAATCAGATTGCCACTGGTACTATTAGGGTTGGAACTCTTCGCTGGCTTCTATGGATGGGGACGGAGCGCTTATGGGAATGCCCCGAATGCTGTGATGTCGGTTCCTAAATCAATCAATCAATCACTCAATTAATCAATCAGTCATATCAGTGAGACCGATGCCGTTATCGATGTTACGTCGGTAAAAATATGGGAGAAGACCATCATAGCTGAGTTCAATCTGGTGTTCAAAATGTCCCATAAATAAACATGCTTAGCTGGGTCCTATTTTAGTGCCCATGGCGACACCGCTGATTTGTTCAAAGTAGTGGCCATTGAACTCAAAGGAATTATTGGTGAGGACCAATTCAGCGAGTCTCACCAGTGTGCGAGTAGGGATGGCTTGATCTGTGCGTCGATCCAGAAAGAATTGTAGCGCCATGAGGCCATCAGCATGAGTAATGGAGGTATAGAGGGAACATACATCCATTTGGAATAGTCTGTATGTGTTCCCAGAAGTCAGTTGGACAGGGTTGAATGAAAGTAACGCATGCGTTGTATCCTTGATGTATGACGGGAGATTCGCAACTAGAGGTTGGAAAATCCTGTCAAGAAACGCTGAGATCAGTTCAGTCGGGCATGAGCAGGCGGAAACTATCGGACGTCCAGGATTTTTGAGTTTATGTATTTTGGGCAGCATGTAGAGGGTGGGTTTGCCCAAGTCAGAGTCATGGATGTGAAGTGAAGAGGCACTGGGTGGTAAGTTATCCTCACGTATGAGCTGTTTGATGGTATTGTGAATCTTCCGGTTAAGGGCAAGAGTGGGGTCTTCGGCGCAGGGGGAATAATTATCAGGTTCATTAAGTTGGGACATGACTTCCTCGACATATAGATCTTTTCGCCAAACAACGACCGCACCACCTTTATCCGCCGGTTTGATGACTATGTCCTGTCTGCGTTGTGGTTGGGATAGGGCACGCCATTCGGGAGGGGATAGGTTGGAGCGTTTCAAGCGAGGGAAAGAAAGTTGCTTGATCTCATGGAGTATGTTAGTTATGTAAAGATCAAGCGCGTTGGAAACTCCGGCAGGTGGGGTCCATGTGGAACGGGATTTAGTTGAAGATTGAAAAATGTCAGGAGGTTGTGTGGTGGGGCTGTGGACAGGCTTGTCTCTGTGGTGGTACTTGACGCGGAGTCGTCTGTAGAAGTTGGAAACTCCGGCAGGTGGAGTCCATGTGGAACGGGATTTAGTTGAAGATTGAAAAATGTCAGGAGGTTGTGTGGTGGGGCTGTGGGCAGGCTTATCTCTATGATAGTACTTGAGACGAAGTCGTCTGTGGAAGTTGGAAATGTCTTCCAAGATAGCGCGACTGTCCATACGGGGGCATAGAGGGACAAAACTAAGACCTTTCCCTAAACCAGCATGTTCTTCGGGAGACAGTGGTAGGTCAGGCGGTATACATACCACTTTGGTGTGGCTGATGGGTGTCGAAGTGGGGGAAGAGGCATGGGGACGTAGATGGCTAATTTTGTCTTTCTTGCGTGCGGATAGCCATATGTATAGCTCTCTATTATAATGTTGAATGATGGAGGTGATCAAATGAAAAGCAATCTGGTTGTTGAACGTCAGTAGATACAGAGTCCGGTACAGGTTGTGCTTGGTGTACTTCAGTTCGGAGATATGTCGTCGATGCACAGTCACTGCCCGCTTCATGTACTTGAAAGACTGCTCATATGCCAGGCGATTGAAGAGCCATGTCTCAGCAGGAATCAGTTTACCTAACGAGAGGTGAATATTGCTCAGGAAACCCTTGGGTGTAATTTTGAGCCGGAGACAGTTGTTCAGGAAATTCAAGTGGCAAGCAAAGCGAGTGATGTTAAAAATAGTACATGCGAGGCTAATGGCTATACGAGACATGTCCTGGGGTATGAGGGCATATATGTTGGAGACGGTGCGGTGGAGAGATTACATAGCCCTTCTGTCAGCAGGCATGATCGGCTATAGGCCAGTTAACATAAACTAATGGATATATAAACTAAAACAACGGACAGCAGAAAAACGGACGACGAAAAGGGGTAGCAGCCAGGGAATTGAATGATATGGAATAGAAGAAAAAGCAGCGGCTGCAGCAGGATATAACAATATGAATTGGAAACAAATAGGTATATTAAGCTCCTGCGAGAAGAAACGTACTAAACACAAACACTTTGCACATACCTTACAAGGAGATCCCTCGTATACCGGAATACAGGTGAAAATCCAAAATCAGAAGTAATCAATAAATATATAAAAATGAATAATAAAATAAAATATACACAAAAGCGTACACTGCGACACACAGGACCGTCGACGTTACGATTCTTAGAATCTTTGTCAAGGACATTACAACACAGATAGATAAACAACGAAATACAAAAAAAAAAAAAAAAGCAAAAAGCACCACTACACTGTTTTCATGCGGGAGCAAAAAAGGGCGGCTTTGCCAGTTGCGAAGGCACCCTTTGGCTGCAGAGTTTAAGTATAGTAGTTTGCCAGATAGAATTTAGGTCGCCAACAATATGCGAACGGTCTGATATGACAATATATGGGTGTGGAGACAGTTAGGTATGAATATATAGGGGGGGGGGGGAAACAGCATAGTGATAGACAGTTGGAGAAGATGGCACACTTATACACTGGCGTCCGCAACAGTATTGATACCTGCTGGATGGAAGCATCCCAGAGAGTTAATTAATTAGCATTCAATTTTGAGCCTAATGGAGCTGTTGGAGAAGCAGGGTTTCAATGCAGTGACACATACATCGTCGACTCCATTATGGTTGGAGGAATTAAAATGGTAGGGGACAGGTTTGTCAGCGCCCTGAGTAATGTCTCTGAGGTGTTCTCTAAAACGGTCAGCAAGGCGTCTGCCAATTGTACCAATGTATTTCATGTCACATCGTTTGCAGATCAGTGAGAAGCCACACAAAGGGAAAGAAGACTCGTCTCTTTAAAGCCGGCGCTACAAGCTTGAAGGTGAGATCAGTGAGAAGCCACACAACAACAACAACAACAACAACAACAACAACAACAATAACAACAACAACAACAACAACAAAACTTTATTTTGAAAGGGTTAAGAATTGGGCACGCAGGCCCGTCTAACATTCTGCCCTTTTATGACTCTCTTTCATACATTATACTATTCACACATCATTCAAGGCTAACTGAAAACAGCAACAATATAAAAGATATGTATCATAAAAGCATGTGGAAAATGAAAAATCAATACTACACGACTCAGTAATAATAATAACTGGTGTGGCACTTCTTATTGCTATGTGGAATATACTGGCCTACCAAAAGGGGACTGGCTGTTATACTAGGGTTTTATTATTATTATTATTTCCATTATTAAGGGGGAAGGTAATCCGTACTGAGATAGTGTTCAAATAATTTGCGATTATATGTATACGGATTGGTGATGTCTTTTATTTCATGTGGAAGATTGTTCCACAGCTGAGCTGCAGAGTACGTTAAGCTTGTTTTGTATAAGTCTATCCTAGGCTTTGGAATGTGTAATACATTTAATCGTTTACTGTGTCTAGCATTATATTCAAACAATGGCCAAAGGTAATTTGGGGCATTCCGACGTAGGATTTTGTGAATTAATTTGGCCTTATTGAAAAGCAGACGTTTGCGGAGTGGTAGTAACTGAAGGCGTTTATGCAGGCTAGGATTGTCAGTTGAATGTTTGCTATAAATTAACCTCATGGCCCGTTTCTGGAGCACACAAAGGGAAAGAAGACTTGTCTCTTTAAAGCCGGCGCTACAAGCTTGAAGGTGAGATCAGTGAGAAGCCACACAGGGAAACAAGACTCGTCTCTTTAAAGCCGGCGCTGTGGTGAAGAGGTAACGAATGCATTTCGCAACCCCGCGTATCATGATCCAAACACAGTGGAAGGCAGTTTGGAAGGAGACCGCCTTGCGTTAGGATTCATACAATTATATCAGTACCAGTAGATCAGAAAGCAATGGCAAACTACTCAACGTAAACTTCCAAAGAAATCAAAACAGTTCAAACCTGCTGGGTTTGACTGCGTTGTCCTGTAAAGAATATGCAACTTTTTTTTTTCGTCTTAAAAGAAGAATTAAGCTATGCAGAGAAAGCCGCAAGGAGTATGACTGCCGAAACATCTTCAGGATACATTCTTCAGAATTGACACCAATGTATTAATGGGAGAGACATCGTCTGTTAGTCGAAGAAATAGAATATGGGATTAATAATGTGGGATTACACAAACAAGCTGATGCGGCGCAGGTAAAGAAACATGTGATTATCATACCATACACAGGACAATGTCCCACACGGTGAAGGTATGCCTTAATGGTATCTAAAGAGACAGAAAGCACTGCTACTCACAGTGGAATCCCTGCAGTATTACTGTGTATTTACTTTTGTTGCGTTCAACTTTGTCTTAAATCATATCTCTACATTTTAGTTTAGTGATTTGCATATTTAAAAGAAAATCCAAATACGATTTTTGTTTTCTTCTCTTAACAAATATTTTATGTTGAAAATATCAGTCTGTATACAAAAAAATAAACTCCGAACTTCTGTCTACAGTTATTTACATTTGAAAAGTTTGGCATTCAACAAATACTTGATCACTTGTGTGTGTCGCACAGGGACTGAAGTTGCTTTCTGTTTTGTTATTAAAGTGTTTATTACTGTATCTCACCGCAAATAATAAGTCAACTGCTGGGGATCTTGGATCAGGATATTCATGGCTGAGTAATGATTATTGCATCTGTTTAGTAAGTGTTTCAAATCGTCATATCAGAAAGTACTTGACGATAAAATGGGTTGCCATTAAGTGACCTCAGCTACCTGTATGTATGTTTCAAATAACTTACTGTAAGTACATTTCGCGAAACAAAGAACATTTCCGTAGTTGCAAAATGCTATGTCCTTTCATGATTACGGTAAGTGCAATGATCATATGCAAAATCCGCTTTCATCGTAACCGCTTGATCTACTTCCCTCTAGGAAATTTCAGTGATCCCTTCATCTATTTCCGTCTAGCAAAATAAAGTAATTTCTTAATTTTCTTCCTTCTAGCAATATGAAGTTATACCTGTATCTCATTTCCTCTACCAACAGGCATTTCTAAGATAATGAGTTAATGTAAGTCTTACTTGTGTGATATTAGTGTCCGGTTTGTGTCAGATCACATCCTTGTCAAGTTCAGCTGTTATTTACAAACGCCCATTTCCTCAATCTGTCATGCCCACATACCGCTGTCTTATCTGGCTACATAATGCCCCGGTAGTCATTATATCTGATGAAGCAACGATGGTTTTAAATGTAGGCGTCCAGTTTGTATTTTATGTCACTGACTCTGACCAGTTACATAATGCACAAACGATCCTATCAGGCAAGAAATAATTTCAGAAGAGAAATTATTTATCAATTAAAAGAAAAATGATGTCTGTCATGCGGTGAACAAGCCTGCTGATGGCAACGCTCGTACTTGCTGTGCTGGGCAAAGTAGAAAGTGTGTAGATCTTACCATGTTGTTAGAGCTAGTGTATTTTTCGCTTGTAATATCTCTCACCCTATTTATTGGACGAGCAAGTCCAGATCTTGCGTACGGTATTGCAGCATCGGATACGCTTTAAATAAATACTACAACTCCAAAATAAAAATGGGGATTATAACAGACTTTAAAACAACGCCTATTAACGATCTGGAATGGATACTATGTCTCATTCAATACAAGACAGAACAGATAAAAGAGCCCACCAATAAGCATAAATATTATAGACAACACTGTGTATAATAGGTCTATTGACCTCAGCATTGACTGACTACAATGGAACAACTTCTTAGAATCTAATAAAATAAAATCAACGACAGAACAAATATGCAACATATCAAAAGCCAAACCTATTAAGAATGATCGCAGGTTCCGGGCTTGGAAACAATAACGACTGCGTTAGATAATAGAAAACATTACTGGTACTGAAAAATATAACACTCAGAATTATCCATAAAAAAGCAAAATGAACTGTACACTAAATAGTAAGAAATTAGCAAATAGCTCATGGAACGATGCATACACACAAGAATCGGGACGTAACTAAACAACTAGGATGATCACCCTTGTAACAAAATTGCCTGGCAGTCTCTCTCCACTTTTCCTAAATTAAAGCTTGAAGCAAAATAGTAAGCAGTATTGGTCCTAACTTCTATGTGCAATTGACGAAATCGGGTTTCCATGCACCAATTCAACTTGATACACTATAACCTCATTAGCATGGATCTCTCTCGAAGGTTAAGACAGGTGGTAATTAGTAGAGAAACTTGCGATTCCCTAACTCCTCTCTAATCGGGAAGGTGGGGGGGGGGGGGGGGACCTTACTGGTAACCAACAATTAGGTACAGAAGATGCACGGGAACCAAATCATCATCATCATCATCATCATCATTATCATCATCATCATCATCTTCCACTTCTGCCGTCAAGTGTCGTGGGGAGGAATAATTTGCGTTCCAGCGCCCGGTGGGCGGCACTGGATAGTGCCATTCCGTGTAGTTGTACAATGTCTTTGATGTCAATCCATTTTCTTCTTGGACGTCCCCTTGGACTCGTCGCAGATGATCTTTGATGTAAGGCCAGTGATGGTAGTTGCTGATGTTGCATTCTAACGACATGGCCAAACCTCTTGATCTTCTGCTTTTCAATAAATGTGGCACAAGGTGTTGATCCCACAGTCTGTCTGATAGTAGCATTTCTTACTCGGTCTCGGATTGTTAGGTTGGAAGCTCTCCTCAGGCATCTCATCTCGCAGGTGGTGATTTTGCGAAAGTGTGATTTGGATAACATCCAGGTTTGTGATTGGTAGCATAGGGTTGGTGTGAATATGCTGTTTATTATCTGTCGTTTTGCGGACATGGGTATATTTGGATGTTTCAGTAAGGGTGATAGTTGATATGCAAGTGCACTAGCTTTTTGACATCTGATTTCGATTTCTCTGTCCAATCTGCCATCTTCTGTGATCATACTTCCAAGATATTTGAATTCTTTAACTTGTTTCAGAGTTGTGCTATTTATCTGTATACTTAATGGGCCCGGCGATCTGCTAACTTGCATTACTTCGGTTTTGGCTGTGTTTTATACTCATATTGTATCTGCTGCAGGTTGAACTCAGATTAGTAATATGATTTTGTAGTCTAAAACAGGCACTGATCGTCTGCAAATAGAAGTTCATTTATTTCCTGTGGATCAGTTGTTTCATCTGGAGTAAAGAGTTCTAAATTTTCTGAATCTGTTCTGTCAAGACTTGCTTCTTTGGATATTTTGTCCACGTAGACATTAAATAGCAGAGGAGATAGCACACATCCCTGTCTCACTCCTGTATTGACTGTGAACGTATCTGATATTCCTTCTTGTGTTCTTACTGCACTTCGGCTCTAGTGGTACATGGCTATGATGGTTTCTAGCAATTGCCCTTGTATCCCATGGTCTTCAAGGATGGTCCATAATTTGTATCTGTCTGCTCTATGGAAGGCCTTTTCCTGATCTACAAACACAATATTCTGCTGGTCACTATATTCGATAGTTTTTTCCCACATACTTGTCTAAGTGTAAAAAGTGCATCAGTGCAACTTTTACCTTTCCGAAAACCGAATTGTACTTTGCTTAACTGTTGTTCAACTATTGGTCTAGCTCTTTGTTCCAACAGTTTTGCGTACGTTTTCCCTATATGGCTCAGGAATGATATACCTCTGTATGTTTCACACTCTCTAATATTGCCTTTCTTTTTCCATATTGGTACTATTATTGCCTGTTGCCGATCATCTATAACTTTTCTTTCTTCCCATGCTATATTAAAAAGTCTTGTTAGCCATTGAACTCCTGTTTTCCCACAGGCCTGAATAGCTTCTGTGGTTATTCCATCTGGACCCGGCGATTTGTTTTTAGGACTTTACACGTCCATCTAAAAGTAAATGAATTTACAAATTCAGGGAAATCCCTGACGAGCCGAGATTGTCTTAGCTCCGCATCCCCATAGCCATTGTTGTGGACCGGTTGGCGGTGTGTGTGTGTTAGGTTGTGCTTCAATTCGGACGATTTGGAACGAAAATCTGAAAGTTAGGTGATATGAGTCAATTGTACGAAGAGCTCCATCCTTCTTTCAATAAGGGAATTATGTGCTAAACGGAAAGTAATTGTGATAATTTGTTTATTTAAAGCTTTAATACACTGATCACACAACAATGTTCTAACAGCTGGTCTGAAGTAAGCAAGCGTAGATGACGTCACGACCAGCTGTGCGTTAGCATGCCAGTGACCCATATTAATTAAACTACACAGTAGCTGAACCTGAGACCATCCTAGGGTATAACCATTAAGTCATGGGCTGACAATGGAAGTAATCGAAGGGGAACATAGGAAACGAGCTTCCTAATTCCATAAGCTTCAAAATGAAACCAAACTCGGCATAATTGGCTGACTTGCCACATTCAACATCAGGTGCCAGATTGGGTGATGCACTGAGACTCTGAAGCACGCTCCCTACCTAATAGTTAGGTGTAATCCGAGGTGTACAAGTTCTCTCACACGGCCGCAACACGTCTGCCTTGTTATGCATCAATACTCCACCAAATTTTGCAGAGCCAAGAGATCTGTCCGCCTGTTCATTCTCCAGCACACCGGCATGTCCCGGAGAAAGAATCCAGGTGATGCTTGCCACCCGTGACCTCCGAAGCGAAGCAACCCACTCTGCACGAAGCATGCCTGTCTTCACCTTCCTCAACATGCTTTTTGAGTCAGTTACAATCACGATGTGTGTGTGTATCGTATTCTCGATCCACGGAAAGCTGCAGTGACCGCCTCCACCTCTATTCTTAAGTTAGATGTTGTTGTATCATATGCCAGGCTCTCCTGCACCAAACGTCGGCCATTAGCGTTTGCTATGACGCACAGGCACTTCTCATACCTATCGACACCGAATCATCTGTGTAGATAATCACATCACCCGAGCGAGCATTATCCTGAATTAGTTGCTGGATTTCCATTTTCTATGCGGGTCATTCTGGGATGCATTAGAGACACCCCAGTAGTGTGCATGCGTTACATCCTTGGTCTGCCGACTGTTGCTGGTAGGCACAAGGTGGTGCAGGCGAAGGCATACCTCAGAGTAGCTGCAGACACAGACCACCCACTGTATGAGGCGCTGGACGCAGTTAAGGGTCAGCGACTGATAAGAGGGAAATCATGGATGTGTCAACAACCGATGTCACAGGCATCCCGGGATAACTTCTCTCGCACCACACAAAAAGACTTGTTAGTCGTACGAGAGGAATTGATTACACATTTTAATGCCACTGGCTCTTTGCATCACATCAATGTACAACAAACAGTCGCTAACAAATCACACAAGAATAAATGCACAGAATTCCCCTATCACTAGTCGTTTCCTAACCCTATTGCTAATCTATCTACTCGGCTAACGAACTAAGCATCGACACTAAGCGATGCTCTCACTACGAAGTCTGTGTCCCGTCTGAATAATCTCCGCGTGCTGTTTACACAGTACACGGAAGGACTTGGGGCGAACTACGGCTTTTTGCGTGCGACATCATTCAGCACGCTAGAGTAGTGGCCTCACTTGAGTTCTAGTTTAGTTCTACGTGTCTTATCACGTTGGCGTGATCATGCCGTGACCAGAGTGCTAACTCTCTGGTTGACACCTCCGTGTCCCATGAGAGAACTATTTAATAGTCCCCTTTCTATTTATTCCCTACACCTACCCTGCCCTCATATAGGGGCACTAGGTTACCTCTATTCTACTCGAGGTAGACCACTCTTTCAGGGTGGTCTTCATTACTCTATCACTAAGTCTTTGACACACACCCTCCCCTCCTGTGTTGCGTTACAAACTTTGACTCATGGTTGTGACGCAAGAGGTTTCTAAAAAATTAGTGTATCTAATTTTTGTCAAAGACTACTGATAACTTGGTTCTGGGTACCTCAATAGACCTCTACTGACTATTGTCACAGTGTAGTATCACTTTACTTGGCTACTGGTGATCGCCACAAACTTGTCTGGTTGGCGTGAGCCCTCTTCTCAATCGCAATATTATATAATTAGAGGTTTGTCTGAACCGGACCATTGTCTTATAAGACCTGCCCTCAAATAGTAAATTAACTCACTACCCATACAAAGTTGACTTTCTTAGGGTCAACACATGAATTGCTTCATGTCCCCCATATAATATTAAACAACCCTTACATAAGTTGTGTGCGACAGGCTTTACCTATCTCGCTTCCGCGTGTAAAGTTATCTTTCACTGTTAAGTTAGTGTTTCGTTGTCTATTGTGTCCCCTGACCCGGAGTTATACCCCTTTGTTCTAAAAAAGTGTATGTAATTTACTTGTTTGTTTTTCTGGTTGTTTGCGTGTTTGGATCTAACTAACTATATAATTTAACTTCTAACATGTGTGTCTGTCTATAAATATGTATGTAAGTTAGTTTTCAAGTGCCATAATTCGGTTAAATGTGGCCACAAACAAGTGTATAACACTAATTCGTGACTACGTTTCCGTCTTATGAGACTTAAAATACTTTCTCTAAGATCTACACTAAACTACACAAAATACATTTTAGACAGTACATTTCAACACCGAAAGCAAACACCTTGACGCAGACAAATAATAAAAAGTCGCGTTGAGCGGCAGAAAAAATCCGCTGGCTGCCTTCACTCTCAATTGTATATTTACCATTCTCTCTCACTTTCACACTTCTGTCACACATCTCCCACTCTCACAATTATTTAAAAACCTTGAAGTGACACTGTACAAGTTTAGCTCAGTTTGAAAAGAGTTGAGCTTAATGACTGTGCGTAACTTACTGCACGAGTCATGTATTTACAAAATATTTACATGGGTGAAATAGGGTTGATTGTACCCTGCTATTATTAAACACTATATTCTAATGAAATACTAATACTAATTCTATAATTATATATTTCTAATTTGTTGTACAAAATTAATCTAATTTAAGGGAAGTAATTTAACTATCTAAAAAAATGAAAAATGATGTGAGATGAGTTATGTATCTTTATGAAATGGGTAATGTGAAATGTAACAAACATTCTAAATAATGTTTTCAATGTTTAAATGAAACAAATATAATGGATATTGTTAATCTACATGGTTTAAATGATGTATGTTTATCTGTATGATCCTTTTATCCTATAAAGTATAACCTAATTTTAGTTCTAAATGATGATGTTGTTAAAGTGTTCATAAAGATGGAATGAAATAAAATGAAATGAAATGACTAAATGGTGCTGTTCCTATCTAAGCTTTTAGTCTAGTCTTTAATTCGCTGTTATTAAGTTTAAAGTACTATCCTATTCTACTTTTATGCTAAGTAAGTGGGTGAATTAATGATTTATCTAAACTAAAAAAAAAATATATTATATTCCCTAACTCTAATCTAACTCTATATTAAAGTAACTAATCTAACTATAATTTATGACTATCTTAAAAACGTTATATTACATATCACATTAAATAAATATATCTACATTGTATTTATTTACCTCAGGTTCGTGGTTGCCATAATTTATAGAAATTGCTTTCCTTGGCATAGTTTACATATATTCAATTGTCCTGGGTATACTAAATACACTACACAGTCATACTTGTGTCTTATGGGTCTTATTCCACTCGTCGAATCCGCTGGTGTCGTAGACACGTATCGTTGTGTCTGTTATTTAAGCAATGTTCTGACACTGTTCTTACGTGATTAACACAGGTGATTCACCGGAGCACAAATGAGCATAGTAAGTAACGAGCTGTCTATGTACACACGGTGATTTCCTTGTTCTTGGCGCACAGTTCTTATTCGGCTGTCTACGGACACATGGTAGTTCACTGTTCTTAGCACACAGTCCTGATCCTGATGTCTATGTATTCAATAGTATATTCTACACAGGATATTTTTAAGTGTACTAACTTAACATTTCTTAAACTACCTATTCGTGTGGAATATCAGGTATTTCTACCTCAGATGGTCGACTAAGGGTATCAGCAAGAATGTTGTCCCTACCCTTAATATGCTCTATACTAAAAGTATAATTCTGTAATATTAAAGACCACCTGTAGATATGGTCGTTGCGATGCACCCCACTTTGTATGACCGTGATTGGGGAGTTGTCGGTCTGGACTACGAAGTGATTACCCGCCAGGAATCGATGCAACTTCCTCACCGAATAGATGACGCTTAGGGCTTCCAACTCTGATATGGAATATCTGGACTCAGCCGGTGTGATCTTGCGGCTCACGTAGCAAATTGGATGGAAGATGCCATCATAAAACTGGCCTAGTACTGCAGCGATGGAGATCTAACTGGCATCTGTCCTAAGATAATAAACGAGCCTAGGATTAGGCAAACGGAGGATTGGTACATTACTAAATAGAATTTTCAATTTTGACAATGCAGAAATTAATAATGCATCTTTGACATCCAATTTTACTGATGCTTTTAAATCATTTGAAAATACACTTGTAATTTCAGCTAAGTTCGGTATGAACTTGCTATAATAATTTACCAAACCCAAAAGGCTCCTGACCTGCTTCTTTGTTGTAGGCATGGTCAGGTTCATAATTTTGGTAATAATTCTATTGTCAGTTTTCAGTTGTCCTTGTGAAATGACATGACCCAAAAATTCAATTTCTTGTAGGCCCAATTCGACTTTGATCGGTTTGACAGTGAGACCGAAGAGTCGCAACCTATCGAAGACATGTCTGAGTTTCAGTAAGTGTGTTGTCCAGTCATCTGTATGGACACAAATATCATCTATATATGTCACCGTATTCGTCACTCCATGCAGTAGATCTCTAATTAAGCGTACGAACGTGGCAGGAGCGTTACGAAGTCCGAAAGGAAGAAACCGCCACTCGTAGAGGCCTAGAGGTGTTGAGAATGCAGTAAGATGGATAGATTGAGTCTGCATAGGGACCTGCCAATATCCCTTAGTAAGGTCTAATTTAGAGAAGATTTTGGAGGTGGACATATCCAGAATAAGATCTTCGCAGGAAGGAATTCGTTCTGCGTCGATCTTAGTGACATTATTGAGTTTCCTATAGTCCACACAAAGACGAATTGTGGAGTCTTTTTTCTTGACTAGGACGATTGGAAAGGAGTACTCAGATGTAGATTTCTGAATGATCCCACTAGCTTCTAAATTAAGAATTTCCTTATTTAGATTTTCTCTATAGCTAAGTGGGATAGAGTACGGCCTGCATTTGATAGGCTTAGAGTCCGAAAGAAGGATGGAGTGCTCGATCCTGTCCGTCCTACCTGGAATGTCGGAAAATATGTCCTTATATTCAGTCACTAATTCTATTATCTGTCGTCGTTGTACGTCTGTTAGTCCCTGTTCTAACCGTATACAATCTAATGTCGCAGTCTTGTCTACAATTGGAACAGGTAGTTCCATACCGTCGTCGTCTACCTGATTCAGTACGGTTGTGGTGCTAAGTGCGTTTTCTGTAAGCTCACTAAGTGTATGCATCTCGTCGGATTTGCCAGTCTCGCTAACTAGTGTAGTTGCGTTGTGTACGTCTGTCGTCTCATCCATAGGTGTGGGTGCATTGTGTTCGTCTGTCTCTAATTCTGTCTCTTGTCGTGAAAAGTAGGGTTTCAACATGTTGATATGAAATATCTTTAAGTGTCCGTTTATCGATATTTCATAATCGACATCCGAAATTTTTTGTACCACTTTGAATGGCCCTTGCCATGATGTCAATAATAAATTCCGTTTGTCTGGAAGTAAAAGCAATATGTCTTGATCTGGTTCAAGATTAATGGGTCTAGCACATTTGTTGGGGCTGTGATGTTTGAGGATATCTGCACTGTTCACTGGAGTTAGTCCATTTTCCTCCTCCCAGGCGGATATTTCTTCATCTGTGCAGTGCTTTAGCTGGGGTAGACACCCAAGAATTAAATCAGTACAAGGGTTGTCCAGTATTGCACATGTAAACGTCCCAGAAAGGAACGGGGTGTTTATACGGGCTCTTGCCAGAGGATAGGTTTCTATGTTACCAGAAAAAGTACGGCATTTTACAGAGTCACCAGTATAATCCCTTGGATTAATAAGTTCCTTTTTAACACCAATAATAGAGCTTCCACTGTCAAGCAAACATCGGCATGGCTTCTCATTGACCATTGCAGAGTGAAACAATAGATTGCCTCTGGAGGCTACAGCTGCATTTGCATTCTCCAAGGAGGATGTTACATTATGCCCACATGTAAGTTTGCCGTCTGCATGAAATTGGTGACATCGCTCACAATTGTCAAAGCATAAAATATCGTTTACACAACACACATCTTCAGACTGGTTAAAAGGTAATTCATTCTCGACATCACACTCAGTCTCACTACCACTATCAGAAGATGTATCAATCAAAATTGCATTATTGGCCTTCATTCTTTGGCGGCCTAGGCACTTATTGGAATAATGCCCGTAGCTGGAACAGAAGAAGCATTTGACTGCACGCCTGTATGCAGTTCTCTTGTTTTGTTGTTTCTTAATGACCATCTCAAGATCTGTTGGATAGTTTGGTGATTTATCACACATAGCATAAGTATCATGAAAAAGTTGGCAATAGACACATTTAGCTATTTTTTTTTATCTTTCTTGTCGACTCTATGAAATGGTTTCTTATTGGTCTGATAGCTTTTAGGCTGGTCCTTAACAAAAGAGACTATTTCAGAGTCGCTATTTGGTGTTTTAAAAATATCTCTATTTGAGGAAAAATATGCTGAGCCTTTCTTCTCAAATTGTTCTATGGTCTTTATGTCTGCCTGCTGAAGAAATTTAGCGAAAGGAGATGGTATTGTGGATATGACTTTATCCATAGCTATCAAATTTTTAAGTTGTTCAAAGTCCTTTCCTATTTTTGATGCACTAAGCCATCTATTTAGTACGCTTTGGACATTTGAGACATAATCGATAAAGGTCTCGCTTGGCTTAGGTTTTAAATTGGAAAACTGTACTTGATACCCAGGGGCATCAAGTAAGAAATGTTGCATTATCCTATCATGGATGTACTGATAGTTATATCTAAGATCAGTTGGTATTGATTCTATCACTTTAAGGGGCTCACCACTCAGGTTCTTCATATAAATCATAGCCCACATATCGATTGGTACTTGGTGGTATTTAAACTGATATTCGACATTTTCTGTCCAGGCTGATATGGAATCTTCTTTACAGAATGGCTTAATAATATTTTTGTACTTATTAAATTTATTTTCTTCTTGCTGACTTTTTAGTTTTGTAGCGGAGATCTCTAAGTGTGAATCTACATCCATACCTTTCATCTTTAACTGTGTATCTGATTCAACTTGTATTTGTTTTTCTTTCACTCTTGCCATTTCATCTATCTCTCTTTGCTTAATCTCTAATTCCTTCTGTTTAATTTCCTTCTCTTGATCTAATTGTTTTTGCTTCATCTCCTTATCATGATCTATTTGTTTTAGTTTAATCTCCTTATCATGTTCTCTTTCTCGTGCCCGTTCATCTCTCTCAGCATCTTTTGCTTCCTTAAATTTTCGATCCGCATATTGTTCTAATTCCTTTCCTGTGTATTCTAATTCCTTGCCTGCTTTTATGAAATCAGCTAAAGTTGCCATGTTGTTGGGTAATTAGCTAGATTTGATAGGCACTTAAATATTTACTCACTTATTTCTATTATATATGTTAAGTTTTCAAATCACTGTGTACAGAAAATATACTCTCCGATTACACCTTGAAAAATTGATCACACAAAAATTATGCTAATAGATCACACGCTGAAAAAGAGATGCATTATTAATCATATTGCATGCAAAATACTTTGGGTATACTCATCTTAACATTCCAGATAAATCATGTACACTCGTTTGGCATCTCAGGTCCAAGCGTTTCGCACTACGACACACACCTTATGCTTATGACCGGCTGTTGTTCTCCCTGGTTATCAAGAGCATCAATAATTAACCAGTTGCAAATGATATATAACTTTAGACAATTTTGTACAATCACATGCCCCCGGACAAAAAATGTGGTTTAATCAATAATAAATGTCACTGTCCTGTCTTCGTTCTAACGTCTTTTGCCTTCCCTACCTATATCTGTTTAATCTATGGAAATGCTGTGCAGACTGCGTCTTATTTGCATAGCGAAAGTAGTGCCATCGCGACGGTAAGAAATAGAAAAAGTATGAAAATAATTAAATAAATGCTTTGAAATAAATATAAAAGTAATAATATTGTTGAAATAAATAAATATATTCAATAAATAACTTCTATAAACAAATAATATTTGGTATAAGTCAACGATTCAGGCGATCAGCCGCTTTGCGATTTGTAAACAATCAGTCGCTGACTGCAAATGGCGTAACGCAGCTGTTTGTCAGTCACGATACGTCAGAGGCGCAGCGCTATTTTTAGACTGGAAAAATCGATATTTTTCTCGGCTCGTTTCTGTGTATCGCTCCGCCGTGAATCATATTTGACAAATACTCGTAAATAAATAAGTAATTATAGAAATAAATGTTACAAAACTATAATAATAATACTTACAAATCAGAAGAAAACATGTTCATAAGCACAAAACAATTAAATAAGCATAAATAAATGTAAATTGGTCACGATGGGCACAGCTCGCACTTTGTTCTGTCTGCACACGCCATAATTCACTAACACAAATTAAACCCTGTGATTATCTAGCCGTAATTCTATTTTAGAGCCGTGGGTGAGTGTTTTAGCTTGAACAAATGTCCAAGCTACACTTCTGACACCACTTTATCCTAGCCTGTCAACAACCGATGTCACAGGCATCCCGGGATAACTTCTCTCGCACCACACAAAAAGACTTGTTAGTCGTACGAGAGGAATTGATTACGCATTTTATTGCCACTGGCTCTTTGCATCACATCAATGTACAACAAACAGTCGCTAACAAATCACACAAGAATAAATGCACAGAATTCCCCTATCACTAGTCGTTTCCTAACCCTATTGCTAATCTATCTACTCGGCTAACGAACTAAGCATCGACACTAAGCGATGCTCTCACTACGAAGTCTGTGTCCCGTCTGAATAATCTCCGCTGCTGTTTACACAGTACGCGGAAGGACTTGGGGCGAACTACGGCTTTTTGCGTGCGACATCATTCAGCACGCTAGAGTAGTGGCCTCACTTGAGTTCTAGTTTAGTTCTACGTGTCTTATCACGTTAGCGTGATCATGCCGTGACCAGAGTGCTAACTCTCTGGTTGACACCTCCGTGTCCCATGAGAGAATTATTTAATAGTCCCCTTTCTATTTATTCCCTACACCTACCCTGCCCTCATATAGGGGCACTAGGTTACCTCTATTCTACTCGAGGTAGACCACTCTTTCAGGGTGGTCTTCATTACTCTATCACTAAGTCTTTGACAGATGGCTCAGGCGGAGGATACGATCAGACAGGTGTGCCCCCTGGAGAACATTAGGTGTGGAGATGAGTAGGTCAGAGTGCCAGCGGAGCAGTCAGACCTGTGCAGAGTTATAATCAAATTGAGCCGGGAGTGCAGGGAGTGGCCAACAGGGGCCTCGGAAGTGGAAATCCAGCAACTAATTCAGGACAATGCTCACTCGAGTGATGTGATTATGTACACAGATGGTTCGCTGTCAAGAGGTGAGAGAAGTGGCTGGGGGTTCATAGCCAAAGCTAATGGTCGATGTTTGGGGCAGGAGAGCCTGGCATATGATACCACAACATCCAGCTTAAGAATGGAAGTGGAGGCAGTCACTGCGGCTCTCCGCTGGATGGAGAATACGACACACACAACACACATCGTGATTGTAACTGACTCAGAAAGCATGCTGACGAGGGTGAGGACGGGCAGACTTCGTGCGGGGTGGCTTGCTTCGCTTCGGAGGTCACGGGTGACAAGCATCGCCTGGATATTTTCTCCGGGGCATGCCGGTGTGCTGGGAAATGAACAGGCGGACAGATTGGCTGGCTCTGCAGAACTTGGTGGAGTATTGATACATGACAAGGCAGACGTGGTTGCAGCCTTGTGGGAGCACGTGCACACCTCTGAGGAGCAAATGGATTACCATGGTCTGGCAAGAATTAGACAACGAGGAGTGACGAAGGGATCTGGCCGACGCTCAACGCTCAAAGGAAAGGCGAGACCGACTTATAGTCAGATTGCTACTGGTACTATTAGTGTTGGAACTCTTCGCTGGCTGCTGAGGATGGGGACGGAGCACTTATGGGAATGCCCCGAATGCTGTGATGTCGATTCCTAAATCAATCAATCAATCAATCACTTCCATGGCCCCTGCTGGCCACTCCCTGCACTCCCGACTTAATGAGATTATAACTCTGCACAAATCTGACTGCTCCGCTGGCACTCTGACCCACTCCTCTCCTCGCCTAATGTTCTCCAAGATGCACACATGTCTGATCGTATCATCCTTCTCAGCCATCTACGATTTCCCTCTTATCAGACGCTGACCCTTAACTGCGTCCAGCGCCTCATGCAGAGGGTGATCTGTGTCTGCAGCTACTCTGAGGTATGCCTTCGCCTGCATCACCTTGAGCCTACCTGCAACAGTCGGCAAACCAAGGATGTAACGCATACACACTACTGGGTTGTCTCTGGTGCATCCCAGAATGACCCGCATAACTTCGTTCTGTATGCGCTCTAGCTTCACCAGCTGACTCTTTGAGACAGTGAGCAGTCCAATTCCATAATAAAACACTGAGATGATCAAGTGCTGGTATAGTGTGAGAAGCATTCTCTGCTCAGTGTCCATTGCAGCCATAGTTTTAAGTTCATTGAGTCCATCCTAGGGAGTCAATTCTGAAAATTATGGGAACTGCACAGACAAATACAAAGAAAACATCGGCTTATGACAGTGAGAACAATTTAAAGAGATGATGGTGTGCGCGGGACAACAAACAAAGAGAAAGTGGAAGCGTTTCTCCAGAGATTTTTAGAGCAGACCAATCATAATGATGCGGACACCAGAGATGCAGTTAGAGAGGAGTTATCTGACACCATGCTTTGAGCTTTGAGCGATGCATACCTGAAGGAGATGACCGACTGCTTTAACCAGAGCATTAGGACAGCATCAGTACCGCAGGACTGGGTGCACAGCTATCTCATCCCTCTCCCAAAACCATTCAAGGATCATTCAAAGCTTAGCGGCTTTAGGGTCATCACCCTTCAAAATACATTTGGGAAGGTTTTAAAGAAGATAGTCGCTGTCAAGCTGCAAGAGTTTTTGGAAAGGGGGAAGCTTCTTCCAATAGGTCTGTGGAGCGACAGGCCAGGAAAAGATACCTGGTCAAATGCAGCCACTTTTGCCTTTGACGTTTATGAGGGGTTCCAGAGTAGACAGGAAACGATGGCGGCGGCGCTTGATCTAGAGTATGCATACCACAGAGTTAGAAATGATATTTTGATGAACGCACTGATGGAGAAGGGGTTCAATCCCTGGTTGGTGAACTGAATAGCATCCGTCCTGTATTGTCGTCGGGTTGCTCTCCGTCTGGATACATGAATCTCAGAGACATATATTTTAACCCCGGGATTGCCACAGGGATCTGCAATCTCACCTGTGCTCTTTAACATGTATACGAGCAAGACTGCAAACCTAGAAGCACCAGGGGTTTGAAGGATACTAACATTTTCAGGTGATATTCTTGCATATAGGTAGGGGAGATATAGGGTATAAACAGCCAAGGAGCTACAGGCGACAGCAGATAAAGTGATTAACTGGTGCACTGAAATGAGTGCTGTCATCCACCCGGAAAAGGTGGCTGTTTTATGGTGCTCTCTGGACAACAGGATTGTGAGTGCTGATGTCCCAAGCCTCGAGATAGATGATAAAAACGTCAACAGAGAGAACAAACTGAAGTATCTGGGAATAACATTTGACAGGAGTCTGTCCTTCAAGGACCATGTGGAGATGGTTGTTACAAGATGTCAAAAGTGACTCAAAGCTCTATGAGAATACAAAAGGGGGAAGTGATACTGTCATGTTAAGGTTGAGCTAACCCATATACTACCCTGAGGTTCTGTATATATTCACAGGTCCCCTAAGTGAAGATTATGTTTAGACAACTAGCAGGAATTGTCCGTTCAGGAAGAATATACATATTCGAAGAAGTTACTGGACGCTAACCCACCATTCTATCAAAGGTTTGGGACACGAAAGGTATAGAGTTGATCAATACTTATTCCATGTTTGGACGTCAACAGTCTTTAAGTCCATTGTCATGCAATCCTGATAATCCCGAATCTCCAATGAAGGACTGCATCAGGGACATTGGTGAACATCTATAGATTCTAATTTTCCCCAGGTGACTGTGAGACACGGGCATTATCAAAGACAATTTCCAAACCCTTCCTGCCTCCTTGCACAGCCATTGTGATTTACGGCTGAAATTTCGATCCAATTCATCGACTTGGGAATAATACTACAGACATTCCATGTGATCGAACTAACTTCGATCAGTTAACAAATATCAATAGGACCCGAGAAAGTGGCTTAATAGCAAGAGCAGTAATAGTGAAGATCTGTACGAACTGCTGAACGCTCAAGATCCAAGGTTGAATCAGTATCCAGCTTAGCATCAAAAGAGGCAAAACCCAAAATCTAATCAGAGGTTATCCAAGTGGAGTGCAGAACTGTCGATAGCCTGAAGAATGTCTGGAAAGACTAGCATCAAACCAGGTGAAGTGTGTGGAACCGACGTGACGGACAGATATACTGATGTCCCCGTCTATGACGAACCTGCTAAGACCCTTTTGAGCATCTTGCACATTCCTACTTGTCGTGCTGGTAGCCTACCTTATCTGTACAAAGAACTCTATTCTAGGTAGTGTGTTGTGTGGTGTGTTGCTTTGAGTTAATTAAAGTAACAAAAAGAGAGATGCGTTATGTTTTGGGAAACAGCCTAGGGTGACTGACCTGTGTATGTGTCGTAATCCTTGGGTCCATGGGGTCTGCAGAATCACCAGTTGCATACTTTTAAGATAGATGATATCCTTGGTCAATTCTAAATCCAACCCCAATAGAATTGTTACAACCCCACAGAATACTTTTGGCAAGGTGAAGGAGAATATCAATTCAGTTAAGCTTCATGAATATTTAGAATGGGAAAAGCTCACCCTGAAAGGTTAGGAATGTTACCGGTTACGGAAAGATATTTGGTCAAATGCAGCCACTTCTGAATATAACGTTCATAAAGGGTTCCATCATGGGTGATGCGTGCTAGGCAGATGTGGTGAAGGCCCTCTTGGAAAATGTGGTTAGTGAAGTAGAACAGATGGCCTATCATGGTCTAGAGATAATGCAGCAGCAATAGGTGGTCAGAGGATCTGGTCGACAGTCTTCACCAAGAGGTAAAGCAAGACGGAAATATCAGATTGCATCAGTATTGGAACTGTTCTCTGGCTGGTGAACTTGAGGACTGAGCGTTTAAGGGAATGCCCCGAGTGCAGTGATGTCGGTTTTTCACTCAACTCAACTACTCAGCAAAGTCACCAATATTAGTTTTCGACTAGCCTGCTATTAACCACACATATCACGCAATCAAACATTTAACAGGTATAATTTCATTCTGTCCCCTATTCTCGGCCTCTTTGACCTAGCATCGGCATATTGACTACTCTAGTATTGTGACAATAGTGACTAAGACCATGGGCACACCCCATGACGCGCTAACATGTACTTAATGTCTTTTCCCACCGAAAAGTTCACAAAAATGTTTTCATAAATGTACAATTGACGATTTGCACTATAATACATGCATGATTTAAAGCTATAATCTGAAAGGAAGTAAACTTTAATTGAGGAAATTTAGCAGATAGCATCAGTTAGTGACAGATGTCATCACATGTCGTTCAGGTCATGCATGTACACATCCTGCTGAACTTCTCCCTGAAAACGTAATTACATCAGCAAAGTGTAGCGAAATTATGATAGATTGCACCATGTTACCAACACTATCCTTTTATACACACACACACAAACACACACACACACACACACACACACGCACGCACGCACGCACGCACGCACGCACGCACACACACACAAACGAAAAGTAGATTGTGAGCTTTACTAGAATGCGATTACTAGAAACAAAATGGACGCTGCGGCTAATGCCTTCGTCAGCACAGAACAAACAAACACGAAACAAACACAACCACACGAAAATCTTATATATTAATGCACGTTTTACTCATCCATTGTTTTGAATATAGATAGCAATGGTTACGTTGATGATGATGGTGGTGATGGTCATGATACAATAAACACATATGCTGATATGTATCACAACCTGATCTTTCCAATACTTCAGTATTTGTGATTTTTCTTGCCACTTAATACCAAGAATTCTTCGCAGACACCGCATATGAAAGCTGTTTAAATTGTTCTCTTGGTGTGAGTAAGTTGTCCAGGTTTCACTGCCATAGAGAAGAGTACAGTTTATTCCATGCTCAGTCTTTGTAGACTTAGATGGATAGGACATCTTAGGAGGATGGATGATGGTAGAATACCAAAGGATATCTTTTTTGGTGAATTACAGATGGGTAAGAGATCTCAGGGTCGGCCTCTACTACGATACAAAGATGTGTGTAAGCGGGACATGATTGATACAGGCATTGATAATGCACATTGGGAGCAAGTCGCCGCTGAACGTGTTGCATGGAGGGCAAATATCAGAAATGGAATAAAGTCAAAGGAGAAAATTATTGCAGAAAAGTCACACACCAAGCGTTTGAGACGTAAGATGGTGCATGATGGTGGAAATGACCACGTGTTCACATGCACCCACTGTGAACGGACATTTACAGCGCAAATTGGCCTTATCAGTCACACTCGCTACCGCCATAGTTAAAAGTTATTATGCCTTTTTAAAGCACAAACTATCGTCTGTCAAGACGGCAAGGTGCCAATGGAATGATATGTATCATTATGTAAGCCACACATAGTTGCATACACGTTTTCTTAGCCTTTATGTTACAGAATTGTAGGAACCATCAGAAATATAGTGTCTAAATGACATCACATTCATCACACACATAGAGTCTGTACTTTTATATGGATGTGAAGCGTGGACAATGAGCAGACTGGCTGGGGGAAAAAAAACATATAATGGCTGAGGAAATGTGGTTTCTGAAGAAAATGCAAAGAATACCATGGGCAGACAGAAAAGCCAATGACCAGGTCATAGAAGAAAGAAATGAAAATTGGAAACTGTTTAGATAAATCAGGCATAGACACTCAAAATTTGTTGGTCATGTTATGAGAAGAAATACACTAGAGAACTTGGTGATAACTGGCAAGATCGAGGGAAGATAACAAAGGGAAGGCAGAGAAATAAATAGCTGGGTGCCTTACCCACGTGGTATCGTCGAGATAAGAACACTGAGCTGATCCACGACTCTAGTGATCTAGTGAGATGGCAAACATGACAGCCCACGCTTATCGGCATGACACATGATGAATTATTGCGTTGAGTTGAGGTGTGCTAAGAACCGACATCACTGCACTCATGACATTTCCATACGCGCTCCATCCCCTAGCAATCTCATTCTTTCCACATAAAGGGTTCTCAATCTGTTCCATCTGGGCCCACCGGTGCAACACGATCACCTCTCCCTTATCCATAGGTAATCAACCACCAAGAGGTGCATTCTCTGCCAGCCTATTAGCATGTTAATTTCACTGCACTCCCGCAAGACCAGGGTAACATATCCATACACTTTTCACAATGTGCGACCTCTGAAGCGAGGATAGCCATTCCACACTAAACATTCTTTTCTCCACCTAACTAAGCATACTTCTTGAAACCGTAATGAATAAAATGTGTGTTGCAGTGGTCTCCTCTAACCAACGGAATGCCGATGTGACTGCTTCCACGTCCATCCTCATGCTGGAGTTCGTAGTCTCATATGCCATGCTCTCCTTTTTCAAGACTCACTCAATAGCCTTCGCAATGAAACATCAGCCACTACGTCTGTTTCTCACCACTGATCCATCGGTGTAGATCAATATGTCACCTTGTTGTGTGTTACTCTGGATCAGTTGTTGCACTTAAAACTCAGTGCGGCCAGCTGCCCATTCTCTGCACTCACGACCCAGTGTTGCCATTACATTGTGCCGGTTCGTCATGTCTTCCGGTACTTTAACCCACTCTTTTTCGCGATTGATGGTCTCTAGATCACATATCGACATATAGAAATTTCTGCCTGTGCCATTCAGGACCTGCCTTGTCTTAATATATGACCCATGATCATATCCTTGGCTTCATGCAGGGGATGATCCCTATCTGATCCCTAGTATAATTACTAGCTTCCACATATTCCGTGTGTCTCTTTCAAAGCTCAGTGACTCTGGTTTCGCCTGACGTCATTTCCGCCTAGTCTGCAACTTGGCTCTTTGAAATCTGGGTTTTGCGTGCTGGTATTTATTGCTCTTCGCTAGGTTTGATCTTTGCCTGCTTTCGTACATAATTCCACATCATTATGCAATTGCTCTATTTCACACTCCGGAAAGGTTTATATTGTTTACGAGCACCTCTTGTTTCTCGTGCTGCCTGTAGTAATCTTATGCCGAACTCTTCAGCAACTTTAATTGTGACTATATTTTTATAACCAGTATGTGGATGTTTTTATATTGTCCAGTCTGATTTCTTTTAATTCCACCTCGAGAGGGCGCTGCTTTCACTTACAAGCTCATTTACTACAGTTAGAAAGACTGGCCGATGGTCACTGCCACCAAATTGTTTCACAAAAATGTGTGTGATGTCAGGTGAAGGAAAACCCAGGTCAGGTGCAATTGTAGTGTGCCATGATCTCGAGTTGAAGGTGTGTGGGTCAGACGGCTAGGTAATCAGAATAATATATTCGTATCCTGCCAATCATTCAAGTCTGTCTTATCTCTGATCCACGTGCTCATAGCTCCAGAACTGCAACTGGGTGTTGAAAACGGCACCTACAATCAATGTTTTGTTGTAATGGTAGTATGTCTAGTACCTGTGGGCGGTCATTTGGACGAAGTAATTGATCAAATGTACATCTGCATTGTCTATCTTGAGTTTAATTAAGTGTCTGATACTCGGCCACTTGCATGTAAACGTAAATTTTGTAAGCAGTGACGTTATTCTTTAGACGTGTTAGTATCCAACCCTTTCGCCAGTCTGTTCGGTCTGATCGGTAGCACTGGCAGCCTCTGATGTCGAAGCAAGCAAGGAAATATTACCGCAGCGAAGCCAAAAAGCTTAATTATGTAAATAGATGTCTGAAGAAATCTTAAAGTTGATGGACACTACAAAACAGAGTAAAATGACAAACAACAGTATGATCAGATAATTAAATAAATAAAAGATAAATGTGTGAAGGGAAACGAAAGTCGGTTAAAAGAGCAGAGCAAGCAAATTGAATTAAATTCAATTAAAGATTAAAAAACAAAAATATGCACAGACAAATCAGTGAGCTCACCGGAAGGAAAATAAGACTAAATACAGGGTGTTTGAAATTTAAAAAAAAAACAGGAAAGATAGTACTGAAGGAAGGTGCTATAATGAAGAGCTGAAATGAGTATTTAATGAATTATATGATTAGTTACTTAGTTAGTTATTCGAAAGATCATCCTCATTCAGTCCATAAGTGCTCGGATCCCCTCCTCAGCAAATCCCGCAGCGTGTAGCGGCTAATGACACCAGTTCTGTGTTGGTTTATCAATCTTCTTTGGCTTCCTGCGTAGTGTTCTTGTTTGGCCACCCCTCTTTTAATTTGCTGTTCTCGTAGTCTGACCATGGTTGTAGATTCACAGTCATCACTTGGTTCTCGCAAAAGTCTTACTTCTCGTAGAGCATTCAGAATGTCGGCCTGGTCCATGGCTCGTCCGCCCTCCACAGTAGCCTCACCTGCGAGCTTGTCAGCCCGCTCATTTCCTTGTACTCCCGCATGCCCTGGCACGAAGATGAAACTAATCTTTGCCAGCCGAGACCGCTCCAGAGGCAGGAACCATTCTCTTCGGATCGACCCCTCCTCTATCCTCTTGATCATGTTCATTCAGTCGCTAAGGAAACATACCCCAGTGAATGTCTGTGTCTCGAGCCATATTATTGATTTACTTACTGCCATGACTTCCATAGTCAGGCTACTTGTGGTTTCAGTGAAAGAACCAGAGTCCTCCTTCACATTTCTCCCTCCGGCCCGAGCCGTAAAGGCCCATGAGCTTCTCACATGTCGGACGACCGACCCATCTATGTAGATGACAGCATCACCGTCTAGCGAATTCTCGAAAACGCTTGTACTTCAGCCTCCACAGCAGCCGGATTTTCTTGTCTGCATTTTCTATCTAGTTGGATGCAAACTGAAAAGGATGTGCAGAAATCTGTTGGCACTTGTACCCACTCCTCGCCAGGTTCTAAGTCCTCAAGTGAACACACCTGTTGAAGAATGTCTTCGACTTGACCCATCCACGACCTTCCTCTTTTTAACCTGTTGCCCTTTACCTTCATAATTTCACTATGCAGTGGATGTTGTGTGTTTGCGTTAACTCTGAGGTAGGCGCGTGCTCTGCAAACTTGTATTCTCTCTTCAATAGTTGGAAAATCAAGAAGGTAGCGCATCGCCCTGCATGCTGTATCTCTTGTACATCCAAGAATAATGCGCATAATTGCGCATTATGTATCCTTTCCATCCTTTCTATCTGCTTACGGCTGGGAATCAGGATTGCCATTGCATACTCAAAAACAGATATTACCAGCCCCTCGTACAGAAGACATAGATGGCGCTGCTCACAGTTTGCTGCCGCCATCACCCGCATCGCAGCCAAACCCCGCTTGGCCTTTGTTATCACCTGGTCTATGTGCTCATTATAAGCAAGGCTTCGATCAAACCGTATCCCCATGTAATTCATTGCCTGCGTTCTTTCCACCGTCTCTGAACACAGCTTTACAGTTGGTGTTGGAGTGTTGACAATATGATTATTCAACGAGAACCAAGTCACTGTTGCCTTTGTTGGGTTGACCATTGCCCCAGCTTCATCACACCAAGTACTTATGCGATTGAGTTCGGTTTGTAGTTCCACAGCAACCTGCTCTCTATCCTTACCCTGACGATACACTAAAACATCATCGGCATATGACAATGTCCTGCCAGGGCCAGTGATCTGTTCACTGGTGATTCTCACTGTGTAGGCGTTGAACAGTACCGGAGATAATGGTAGGCCAAGATATATTGTTGTTGGTTCTGAAGTCCAACTGCCACATCTAAAAACTACTTTCCGTTGGAAGAGGGCTGCAGCGATCCAACTAAGGAGAAATGGACTTACTTTGAGTTCAAGAAGCTGAAGCATTAACAACTCCAATGGTACTCTGCTGTACGCGTCCTCAAGATCAATCGCTGCAGCAAAGGTTTCAATGCCTGAGTGGAAACCTTCATAGACATCATGGGCAAAAACTGCTGCATTGGTCCAGGTTTCTCTTTTTGGTCGGTACCCACCCAGGGTAGGTGGGAAAACACATTGCCTCTCTAGCTGGCTTGATATTTTCCTGGCAATTACCTTCTCCAGCAGCTTGCCTATTGTGTTCTGCATGGTTATAATTCGATATCCCTGAATTTTTTTGTGGTCTTTGTCAGGCTTCGGCAAGGGAATCAGATAGCTGTGTAACCATTCCTCCTTGATGCTAGCACTTCCTATACTGTTGTTGTACATGTCTGTTAGTTTCTCTAGCTCGTTGTTGGTACACCTATTGATGTCGTCGCATCTTATGCCATCAGGCCCTGGAGCGCTGTTTTTTTATCGTCGAAGCACAGCCTTGATTTCTTTCACTGTCACTGTGTCTTCATCAGAAGTGTTCTGGGCCTTGCACCTGCCTGAGGTGACCTCCTTGGCCAGATTTCGGCCTCCCATGTCTGTCTGGCTGCTCTGCTCTAGATAGCATTCAAAGAAGGCTTTGCCCTTGTCCTCGTCAGTCCTCTGCCAGATGAGGTCAGCACCTTGGAAGTCAGAAATGCTCTTATTCTTGACTACACCACTCATGCTTTTATGTAGTCGCCAGAATTATATGATTGAGAAAGGGAAGGATTGACAATAAAAAAAATTTAACGTAAAAGGTCTATCTTAATAAAGCTATACCAAAAAGCCAATGAGCAATCGAATACGAAGACTTTCGCACAATTAACGTCATAAACCATGTCAGTACGCTTCTACTCATAATTGAAAGAGCAATAAAGAAAATAGAAATGTAAATTGGTGAAGAACAGTATGGATTTGTGTAAGGAAAGGGTGCGCACAATGCAGTATATACATTACGAACACTAATTGTAAGATTCAAAGAGTTATAGAAAGACATATATTTATGCTTCATAGATTATACCAAGGTATTTGATAAAGTAAAACATGATGAGTTTATTAAAATGGTGGAAGATATCAACATTGATGGGAATGATGTCAGAAGAAAACAAAATATTTACTGGAACCAAGTAGCAGCAATTAAAATGGAAAATAAAAAGAGCAATTATTGACAAATAAAGCTAGGAGTGTTTTGTCATAAGATCTCTTCTCCTTCTATAGCGAAGTAATAATGCGAGAGATCAAAGAGAGTCCCGAATTATAATCGGAGGTTACAATTATTAATATAAACAATATACGCTATGCAGGTGTCACGGCATTGGTGGTGGATAATGCAAAAGAGATCTATAACAATTGTTGGACATTGTAGTAACAGTGAGTGCAAAGAAAGGACTCTCCTTGAATACCAAGTAAACAGTAGTTAGTTAGTTAGTCACGGTTCCAACTTCACAGCAACGGGTCGTCCCCATTATGCTCCGTTCCTGTGCCAGTGAATATCACATAAAACGCTCCCCACTGCCTAATGTGAAAAGTGGAAAAGACAGGATTCTCGACAAACAACAGCCCGCACAGATACACTGTGCATAATGCCACCGCCGGAATGTCAACACAATAGTCCCCCACGAAACATCCAGTTTATCTATGATGGAATCGGCAGTCATTTTCCCATCTAGATGTTTCCTAGATGTTCACCCACACAGTCCACGAAAATACAGTTCCTCGTCGACGGCAGTGGCAGTCAACCAGAAACTCAGCAGCCACGCATTTCTGCATAAGGCAAAAACCGGTCAACTCTGGGACATAGCCATCTGCCATCGCTCCGAACATGCAGTCACGTTCCAAAAAACCAAGGGCAGATTGAAAAGCATTTCACACGAAACTCACAGCTCACATTGTCGCGCCACGCACTCACTCTGTAGCAGGGCGACGGAACCATAGCCTCCTTAGTGGCCTCTTACGACATGCATGGTAGGCTACAGTGTTGCTATTCTTTGCTTCCCTCATGGGCCCCGGCAACACACGGGTAACAATGGTGATATGGAAGAAAAAGGTGCCACCAAAATGTTAAATTGCCATAGAAGGGAACATTCTGAACTGAGTGGATACTTTTTAATCCCCAGGGGCATTTATAACACCAGACGGAAGGTGCACAATAGAGATTAAGAACAGTATAGGGCATGTAAAAGCTGCATTTCATAACATGAAAAGTACCTTATGCAATAAATCACTATCATTGAATGTAAGAAAGAGAACCTGTTTTTTTTTCTGTATGGCAGTGAATCTTGGAATGTAAATGAACAAATCAGAAAGAACTTAAAAGCAACAGACATGTGGTTCTGGGACGAATGTTGATAATTCCCTGAACTGCCAGAGTACCTAACGATGATTCCATGAAAGAGGTTAATGAAACTAGAACACTATATAGACCATTAAGAAAGAGACAAACTGTGGCCATGTGTTGAGAAGATACGCATTGGAGAACACCGTGACAGCTGGAAATATCAAAGAGAGGAGAGGCTGAGGTCGACCAAGATAAATGCTGCTGCATGGACTAAAACGGTGGCATGGAGGGTTATCGTCCGCAGAGTTGATCCAGAACACCAAAGACCGAGATCTGTGGAGAGACATGAACGCCTAAGCCAGCTGGCAAGGCACTACTAGATGACGATGACGATGCTATATGACGTATGCTGCAAAATTAAGTAATTCAAGGTGTGTCACTATATCAGTTTGCAAAAGATTAACAGATTACATCAGACAGACCAAAAACTTAAGTGGTTTTCTTCTCTAATTGACCCACCTCTCATCCACCCACGCTCGGCCCTTCCCCCCACGAAAAAAACACCACTCAGGAACCGGTAAATCATGTACACATATATTCAAATGCTATTCTGAAATTTGTCAAGCCCCTGCGGCAACGAGGTACTAAGCTGCTGTGGCTTTATTAGCCTAATCTAAATCCGGTAATTACAAAAAGCAGGGAGCTTTTTTTTTATTAACGTATGCACCAAATAAAAGTACAAATATCAGCCTATTCAATAGAGAGAGACATTTACCATCCATTTGTTTAGATCAGGTGGTTATTTAACAACTAAGACGAAACAATGGCATCTCTGAAGTGCCTGACGATTATGCTTTTAACAACATTGCTGAATATGAGCGTTGGGACAGGTAGGTTTGTCCTGTCGTTACTGTCTGACTTTATTATATGATCTTTGTTTAAGCACCACTCGTTCCAACGCATGGAGTTACACAAACGTGGATGGCATCATCCGTGATAAGGACAACTTGCATAATGTTTATATTAAACAGTTGATATTTTTCCCCACATGTTTGCTACATTATGCATAGAGTGTCGCTGAATTGTGATGCTAATGAAATCTAGCAAGTGTTTAAATGCAATGATGAAATATATTTCATATATAAAACAAATAATCCATTGGTTGATGATAAAGACAGAAAAAAATAGAAGTGAATGTAATGGATAGCAGAGGCCATGATAGACATCAGACGGAGAGCAGTCACGGGGAGTATCTGAATTCAAATCGTCACCCACAAATATCGTGTACAAGGCCACCATTAACGTACACGTCTATGGCCATGTTATAGAAATGTATTGAGGCAGTTTACGCTCCGTGTGGTGTATGTGGGCATATGGTGCTGTACTCGTATTTCTATCATCATCATCATCATCATCATCAACAAGTGCCCTGCCAGCTGGCGTAGACGTTCATGGCTCCCCACTTATCACGGTCTTTGGTAATCTGGATCAATTCTGATGATGATATTCCTCCATGCCACCGACTAAATCTATCCACCATCATCTCTCTTGGTCTGCCTCAGTCTCTTTTTCCCTTGATTGTTCCAGTTGTCACGGTGTTCTCCAATGCCTCTCTTCTCATCATTTGGCAAAAGAAAGTCGTTTGTCTCTATCTTATTGTTGTATATAATATTCTAGTTTTATTGTCCGTTGTTGTTTTTTTTTAAGCAGGCGTTGTAAGTTACTCTGGCGGTCAACGGATTTCGTAACATTCGTCTCAAGACCCACATCTCTGTTGCTTCTAAGTTCTTCATAATTTGTTCATTTACATTCCACGATTCTCTACCATACAGCAAAACTAGTTCTATATAGCATTTCAGCGCTTTCTTTATTACATTCAATGATAGTGACTTATTGCAAAAAATACTCTTCATTTTCTTAAATGCAGATTTTGCTTGCCCTATTCTGCTCTTAATCTCTGTTGTGCATTTTCCATATGATGGTATAAATGCCCTTAGGTATTTAAAATGTATTTCTATATAATAAGCCAATCAATGAAAACGAGAAGTAGAATAGGTAATTCTTAGCCCAAACTACAACATATCCAGGCGAACCTTCTGGCCTAGAGAGACAACAGTGGAAGATACCCTCTATGGACCGCTGAATGAACTAATAAAGACTGTTAGATTCATACAAGAGACAATACTGTAGTTATAGGCATATTTAAGGCGAACGAAAGAAAAAGAAGAATAGGAAGAAGAAGGTAATTCTTATAAGACACAATCAAGTGACACAATGAATGAGGTGTCTAGATTCTTCGTCAACACACTAACAACGAATATGCAAAGATACAGCTACATATAAACTATATGTAACCTGTTACTTAACTGATTTTGATATTGTCAGACTGTCATTTTTGTAGTTGTTAGCGTACATTGATGTCAGATTGGCAACACTGTGGACGATGTCTGGAAGTCGTATATTGATGTCAGATTGGCAACATTGTGGATGACGTCTGGCAGTCGTATATTGATGTCAGATTGGCAACACTGTGGACGATGTGGATAATTTCGAGGACCCCATTAACTGACTGACTGACAGATTGAGTAATTGATATACTTCTTTAACAGATAACCAGTACTGTAGAAATAAAGACAAGAACAGAGATTGTGCCTCACCCAAAGATACATGTAATGTAAGTGATGTTTTTTATAGTAATGTTTTCTATGGTTTAAGGAATAATTTTAGCACGGCAATATTATGGTTTGTCATGGCCTTGCACAATATACACAAATATCCGAAGTACACATAGTAGAAGAAAGTAGATAGCATTAGCACACGCACCTTCTTTTACTGATCATCCACTGATCTGTACATATAAAATACTGAATGCTTGATAAACAACAACTGAATACACATTGTGAATCTTTACTACACAAAAATCAGCACGTCAACCCTAATAAGATGGAAACAGTACTTCGGACAACTTCTCAACATCCCATCAGATGTCACAGGAATTCAAGAAACCGACACAGATGCCACCGAAGAACCATAACCAGACATAATGAAAGAAGAAATTATAGAAGCCATCAGATTAGCCCCATTGAACAAATCACGAGGACAAGATGAAATACAAAATAAACTAATTAAAGCAGCAAGAGAAGTAGGAGCAGCATGGCTACATAGACTATTCAACCATGTTTGGGTAGAACAACAGACACCACGAGACTGGGGAAACGCCATAATTATCCCAATTTGGAAAATCAAAGGCAGCAAAAGAGACTGCACACAATTCAGAGGAATTTCCCTGTTGAGCAATACTGTAATAATATTTTGCAGCATTCTTAAGAAAAGACTACGAACTATTATAGAACCCCAGCTAAGCAAAGTACAATTTGGATTAGGAAAAACAAAGGATGCACAGATGCCATTTTCGCTTTTAGGCAACTTATAGAAAAATCAATCGAATTCAATGAAACACTCTACTTAGCCTTTGTCGGCCAGATTAGGCATTTGATAGAGTAGATAGAAACAAGCTGTCGGAAATCCTTAAACAATATGGAGTGAGTACACATCTAACAAACCCATTTGGAAGCTTACACAACAACAGTGAATGCATAGTGAGAGCAACTGGAGGACACTCAGAACCCTTAACCATAAGATCAGGAGTACGACAAGGTTGTGTCCTGTCCCCTCTCTTATTTATAACATATATAGACAACATATGTAAAGAAACCAGCCAAACAGAGACGGCAAAAACACCACATGACGAGAACACAGAAGAAGAACCATCTGCAAATCTAACCATTAGAGAACTCTTGTTTGCGGACGACCAAGGACAAATAGTAATATCAGAAGCTGAATTACAAAACCACATGAATAGTCTAAACGAAATGTGTAGGGAACATAACATGGAAATTGGCACAAGTAAAACAGAGGTATTGACTATAACGAAAGAAGAAAAGGCAACTACGATTCACCTAAACGAACATCCCTTGAAACAAGTAAAGTGTTTCAAGTACCTAGGAAGTATAATATCATCAAATGGCAAATCAGAAGACGAGATAGAATATAGATGCAATAAGGCAAACCAACTCATTGGACAAATGGCACCAATACTAAAGAACAAACATGTATCAGTAACTACTAAGACAGCACTTTACAACACAATATTCCTACCAACTCTATGTTACCAATGTCAAACCTGGACAATGACAGAAAAAGAGAAAAGAAAAATCACAACAACAGAAATGAGATTCCTGAGAAGAATACTCAATGTATCAAGAAGAGATAAGATCAAAAGTGAAGACATCAGAACTAAAGTGGGGGTTATAGCTGCACTAGATTTTATTAGAAGGCAGCAAGTCAAATGGTTTGGCCATGCAAGTAGGTTACCGACTAACAGTATACCACAACTAGCAATGATGATCAGACCAGGGGGAAGAAGAGAAAGAGGCCGACCACGTAAACGATGGACGCAGGGAATAACATAGTCCATTGGAATATCGATATATGAAGCCCATAAGCGGGCACTCTCCCGTTGTTTATACTTCACCTCGACACCGCAAGGTACAAGAGGAACATGATGAGATGAGATGAGATGAGATATCTAATTTATGACGCTTTCCTGATGCTGGGCTCCTTGCAGTATCACTATTATTTATATGTAAGCTACTCATACCATCTCACTGTCTCCTGTACTGCTAGTTTGTCAAACGGTACGTATACCCTCTTCTGGTATTTTCTATGTTTTTCAGAGCACCTACTGCCCAGATGTATATTATTTGTGACACTAGGCAGAAGACAGTCACCTCTGTCCAGGTCTTAGAGTAATTCAAGGCTGGAACCCGTGTTTGCGTTATCTGCTTTGACCGTTCTCTGTTGGTGGCTCATTTGCAAAGGGGTTACGAATGTAATTCTTGATCTCGCACATCGCGTTCGAAACACAGCTGCGGACAATGTGACAGCAGACCGCCTGCCGTTGGTTTCCATACGAAGGTAAAAGTGCCGGTATTTCAGAAAGAAATAGCAAACTATTGAAAGTAAAGTTGCCAACAAATCACAAACAGTCAAGAAATATGCTGGGGTTGACAGCGACGTCATGTGAAGGATGTGCAACTAACTTGTTTGTTGGTGGACGGAACCTTAGCTCAGCTGGGTCACACCGTTTGTAACGGTTAAACTCGCACTCTACCTTGTACCGATTCACACTACACTACTCTTTCGGGATAAAGTGTCTCACTACCTTACTCTTTCAGTAGAAAGTTAGCAAGTGGCTGTTCTTTGTCTTATCTAGTACTGTTATTTATGGCTGTTCTAGCCATTCGTATCAGTGCAACTCATACGCAACAGTGAATAAACCACAATTGTTTGACACCACTTGGTAACCTGCTATATTCCCTTCCACAGAAAACATAGTTTCCCGATGGGCTGATAAACAAAGCATATATTATGTGATGTTCGGTAAACATCAGATCTAACAAACTGGTTCTCTTAAATACACTTGCAATCACAGTGAAATAGTGAAATCAGTCAATGTACTAATGTTGCTATATAGTCCTTAAACATATATTATAATGCAGGCTATCAACATGTGATATGCTAGTAAATAACAGCAGCATTACACAGGTGACAACATTTAAATTAATATAACAGTGACAGAAATGATGATGCGAATGACATAACATGAAAATATTGTCAAGGGCACGTCCATGTAATATTTTGTGTCGAAATGTTATTGGAATTTTTTTTTTTTTCATTGGTCCTCAGTGTACTTATCTTGAACATGTTATTACAACAGAAACGTAGGATTCGAGTGTGTATTTAGATTTATTTATTCAATGTTTCCTAAATGTTGTAATAATTGTTATTGGTTTTGTTTTTCCTCTTCATCATGTCTGTTTTTGAGTATGCGATGGCTATCCTGACTCTTAGCCGTAAGTAGATAGAAAGGATGGAAAGGATACAGAACGAAGCTATGCGCATTATTCTTGGATGTACAAGAGATACATCATACAGGGCGATGCCCTACCCTCTTGATTTTCCAATCATTGAAGACAGCATACAAATTTGCAGAGCACGTGCCTACCTCAGAGTTAACGCAAACACACAACATCGACTGCATAGTGAAATTAGGAAGGTGAAGGGCAGTAGGTTAAAAAGAGGAAGGTCGTGGATGGGTCAAGTCGAAGACATTCTTCAACAGGTATGTTCACTTGAGAACTTAGAATCTGGCGAGGAGTGGGTAGAAGTGCCAACAGATTTCTGTACGTACATGTAAGAAGCTCATGGGCTTTTACTGCGCAGGCCGGAGGGGGAATTGTGAAGGAGGACTCTGGTGCTTTTGCTGAGACCACAAGTAGCCAGACTATGGAAGTCATGGCAGTAAGTAAAGCAATAACATGGCTCGAGACACAGACATTCACTAGGGAATGTTTCCTTAGCGACTCAATGGGTATACTCAAGAGGATAGAGATGGGGTGGATCTGAAGAGAGTGGTTGCTGTCTCTGGAGCGGTCTCGGCTGGTAAAGATTAGTTTCATCTTCATGCCAGGGCATGCGGGAGTACAAGGAAATGAGCGGGCTGAGAAGCTCGCAAGTAATGCTACTGTGGAGGGCGGACGCGCTATGGACCAGGCTGACATTCTGAATGCCCTACGAGAAGTAAGACTGTTGCGAGAACCAAGCGATGACAGTGATTCTACAACCACGATCAGACTGCTAGAACTGCAAATTAAAAGAGGTGTGGCCAAACAAGAACACTACGCAGGAAGCCAAAGAAGATTGATTAACCAACACAGAACTGGTGTCGTGAGCCGCTACACGCTGCGGGATTTGCTGAGGAGGGGATCGGAGCACTTATGGACTGAATGGTTCGATGTGTAGTGAGGATGATCTGTCGACTAACTAACTAACTAACTAACTAACATCATCGTATTAATTATTACTATTTATAATTGATTAGAACGTCGTCACGGTTGCATTTCAGAAGTGTGTCAGTCCCAGTACTATCAAATATAGAACATTTGATGGAACATGTAATCACCCGAGGAATTTAGGAGCGGAATCAGATCTTTTCGACAATCTTCTTCCGCAAGAATATGATGACGGTTAGCACACGTATGATGTCTGTCTGACTGCCTGTCTGTCCATTAGTCTTTCTGTCTTTCTGTCACTGTCCGCACGCCCGTGCCTCTGTTCTCCTCATGTCTACCCATGTATCCACTCATCCATCCTTCTATACATATGTCTGTTGAGTTGAGCTGAGTTGAATTAAGAACCCACAGAAGAGCACTCGGAACATTCCCGTGCTCAGTTCTCATCTTCAACAGTCAGAGAAGAGCCAAAATACTAATGGAACCTGGTGCAGCCTGATTATGTGTCCGTCTGGCATACCCTCGTGGTACGAGAGTGTTATTCGCCGTTAAACCATTATCTGCAGGCCATGATGAGTTTTCTGTTCTTCAACACTGTGCACATACATCTTGAAATCACATTCTTCTTATGCTCTTCTCTGTCTGTCTGAATATGAATCCATACTTGATCCCACGCTTTCATCTATCCATACATCCATCCAATTAAGGCCCTTATGACTGCGCACGGGTTTTATGGCTGTCTATCAGTCTTTATGTATGCGGGTATGTGTCGTGAACGTGTTTGTGAGCGCTGATAACATTCACGCTGTACGGCGTGAAACATGACTTCCGGGCAGGAGAGAAGTGCCTATCCTATACAGGCCAGTCAGAGCGCCACCGTGGTCCAAGGCAGGCAGGTCGATACTCTGTGGCAATGGCAGTGTTCACCCTGCCACCAGTTTGTTGCATATGGATATTTTTGCTACATCTTGTACGTGTGTGAGAGGCAAGTGTGATAGTTCTTGGGTTTCAAGAAGTATAAATGAACTTGTGTAAACGGCAAGAGGTGAATTAATATGTATATGTGTGTGTGTGTGTGTGTGTGTGTGTGTCTGTGTGTATGCGTGTCTGTGTGCGTGTCTGCGTGCGTGTCTGCGTGCGTACGTGCGTGCGTGTGTGATACCTGTCATTCCTGGGGGGAAGTGGAATCAACAAGCACACTTTTTTAAATTCCTTTTCCTCAGCTTGAGCTACTGTCCGACCTATGTCTACACACCCCCTTTCAGTCTGTGAATCACTATCTCTCTCTCTTCCTACCATACGATCATACTTTATCTCACGTTCCTCCAGAACATATCACACTAACACTGGCTTCGAGCAAAATGATAAAACAGTTCATGCAGAAAAGGGTCACGTGTTTGTGCGATGTATGTGTGTGGAGATATGTGGTGTATTCTATCGTGAAGGTGAGATATACTCTGGTAGTTCAGGATTAGATGCAACTTTCATCATCGTGCTTTGGCCACACCACTGCACAACATGACAAGATCAGAAGGAGCTCACCCGACGATGTGTCTCTCCGACCGATTGTTGACTTCTTTCAGTATATGTTGGAAAATGTGAATGTCTGGTCACCAATGGGTGAGTGGGTTAGTTATCGTCCCTTAGTTCTACACAGACGATAAACTGGTATTTAATATAGTCCATTGATGAAAGAACACAAGCACTGGTCCAATAATATCTCACCGAACCACTGCTGTCAGTCAATCTACGAAATGTTCATGTCATTAGGGAAAATGTTATTGATTGATAGTCTTCCCTTTTCTATACTTCTTCGGGTAAATATTATGGTTAGTAATTCCGTTGTGGTTTGGAATATAGCCACTGATCAGTCTCTCTTCCCGCGAATCACTTTTTATGCTCAATTTAGCTCAGGAATTGTCTAACCTTCTTTAAGAAACAGAGTTGAAGTCTTGATGTCAGTTAGCACTGCACCAGGGTATTGCCATTTTCTTCTTCTCAGAGTGGTAGGTAATTTCTCTCTTCTGGTGGAACCTGTCGAAGAGATAACACCCTGTGATATCAACCCGACTCAGACCCATTATATGTGAGTGTAGGCCTAAGGCCGTACTCAGACTTTAACATCTAGATCCTCATAGAACCACTCTGGTGTAAAGACAGAGGAGTTCATCACATTACCTTAGACGTGGTATGAGAAGGAAAGACCTAAAGGAGAGGCACAGAAACCCCAGTAGACCCCCCTACCAGAATATCCTACCATATACCTATCCTTTATCTCCCCAACCACTCTCAATTTTGCTGAACATCTTCCCACGTCATTTGTCTTACCCTACCGAGTGCACTGATGTATCACTAGACCTCGCTTAAGCTACGCCTCAGCCTACTGCTGCCGACGCTCTTATACTAATGCACACAACGCAATTTCACTATGCTCAATTCCTACTCTACATCCATATAATCACCTTATTTAACCTATTCCAGTCCTAGAATTAAACCACCAAGTCACATCAAGGACAAATGCCTGTCGCTTTTAAATAACACTAGACATCGTGATTTGTATTTCTTATTCGGCACTGAAATAGATCCACACTCCAGCCTGTGTTAATCCAGCCTGCATACTGATTTTAAGAACGTTATTTTCAGACAGCCTAGTATTTTGCCTGTCTGACGTCACTGGTTTTTCCGACGACCAAGTACCCCTTCGCTCCCCCTCTCGTCTTTAGATCGGTGGAAAAAAAAACATACGGGCGAGTCTCCGTTGATATCGATGAGGCTCCTTGATATCGACGAGGTTCCTTTGATCTCGAGAAATACGTCCCCGCATTCAAAGAGTCCTGACCGTGTTTGATCTGGGGGGAAATCTCCCCACAACAACACGTGGTAGCGGCCTAGACCGACTGTCTCTGGCCTTTTATTATTCGGGTCGACGACCTCCAGTAATTCCATGACAGTGTGTGTGTGTGTGTGTGTGTGTGTGTGTGTGTGTGTGTGTGTGTGTGTGTGTGTGTGTGTGTGTGTGTGTGTGTGTGTGTGTGTGTGTGTGTGAAAGTAACTGATCTCATGTTACATTTGAAATCGTGAAACGTTGTCTCATCTAATAGCAATGCAAGTTTAATATAATATCGTAGCTTAGTCCACTCAGACCAATGTTCAGTCCGGTCAGCATTCAGTCAGACTGTAATCTAGACAATGCGATGAATCGCATCCTAATAAACTATCGGTGTTCGGACTGACAACATTAGAAAAGTCTGAACAGCCAGTCATAACAATATTATTTTGTGTCCCGCCAATACGAACACGAAGGAGCCATACCAACAGGTGGACACACTTGTCAAACCTAGAATGAACCAGTTATATTAATGAAAATATATTTTTAATCCAAGGGCTAATCCAGCGCGGAGACCCAACTGTAATGTCTTAGTCTTATAAATGACAGACTTTTGAGCCGTGGGTACGTAGAAACCATGACCAAACATTGAATATATGTAATACCCACCAGTTATACCCATGTCTTCATTCCATAACAGTATGTGTGAGTAAGTGTGTGTTTGTGTGAGTGTATGTCTGTCTGTATGTCTGCCTGCCTGCATGAGTATGTATTATATATAGTATATATAAACCATGTCTGCTGTCCAATATTACAGTATTAAAGACGCTGTAATCACATGGCTGTACTATTTACGCCACTATTTCATAAAAGTCCCAGTGAAAATACCCATAGTTTTCTGACAGGTTCCAACACTCCTAGACAACGTGGCGTAGACAGTCAGCCGCTGACCAGTGCACGTAACCTTAGCCTCAATATACACAAACAAAAAGATGTATCCGCTGCATTCCCCATCCTCATGATGCAGTGGGGCCAATGGTTAGCTCACGACTTCACAGCTACAAAAAGTAAGTAGTATGTTCATAAGCACTTTCATTTTTCCAGCTAGTAAACTCCACGGGCATGGCTTTACGTTCACTCACTCTGTTCGCAAGGGGCGATTATCTTCATGTGTAATTACAAAGGTGGCTGCAATTCCAAGAGGATAGCGTGCAAATAAATATATGGATTGCATTCTGAAAACTGAAAAGTGTTACCGACAAACAAATATGCATGGTGAATGATTGCGTCTGCAGACACAGGATTAACTCTTGGAGTATGTTGTCTTGTAGCATGGACTCGTACATTGCATTCTAGGTTTATTCATGTCATATAGAACGTGCTTTACCGGACCAGCGTGAGAAAATTCTCTCATCGAAAATAAGAGAAACGGCGTAAATTGGTGCTCCATAGGAGCAGCCTCACTCTATAGGGATAGCCATGTGCACCAGTTGACTCCAGACCGTCAGCAGGCTACTAGGTGCAAAAGATTACTATCATTGAGAGTAGGAACTTGGACTGTTAGAACAATGAGTTCAGATGGAAAATTATAAAACATCAAATAAGAAATGGAAAGAGAGAAGATTAATATATTAGGAACATGCGAAACGAGATGGAAAGTGGCAGGTATCAAGACATGAGAGGATTGTAAGATTATTTATTCTGTGGGAGAAGAACAGCAAGGAGGTGTAGCCATTATATTGAATCGGGAAACATCAAACTCTGCTAAAGGATATTGGGCTGTGTTCTATTAGTAGAATTAAACGGAAGACCTTTTAAAATAAATTTCATTCAAATATATGCTCCAACAAGTGAATGCAGTAAAAAATGTAGAGTTTAATTTTATAATGACACGGCGTCTGTTTTCAAAAACTCAGAAATCAGAAATGAATATCATAATGGGAGATTTCAACGCAAAAGAAGGAAATCGAGGCGATGGATGCAGTGTAGGCAACTATGGTTTGGGAGAGCGAAACGAAAGAGGATAACGATTTGTAGAATGAACAAAAGAACAAGAAATTGTTGTAGGAAACACTGTTTTAAACAGCATCCTAGAAGATTATGGACATGGAAGAGTCCAGACAGCAGAATTACAAACCAGGTAGATTACATCCTGATTAGCAGAAGGATTCGAAATGTGTTAACTGTCATAAAAACAATTCCCAATGCAGACTGCTACAGTGATCACAGATTAATTACAAGCACATTGATGGTAAAGTTAAAGAAAGTCAAGTATAAATCAGTAAACACTAAATATAATTTGTGCAAATTTAAATCTGACAAAGAAATACAAGATAAGTTAACATAGAAGTAAAGAACACATTTTATATATTGTCTGATCTTGAGAACATATTTCAAGATGTGAATGATCAATGGGAAATGTTGAAGAATTCAGTCAGTTGGCTGCAGAAAAAAACTATTCCAAAATTAAAGATAGTGGGTCGTGAGACATGGATGACTGAAACAGTTTTACAACTAATGGAAACAAGAAGACAGACCAAAAATAATCCTGCCAAACATGAAGAAATTCACAGAAAAAAAAAGCATGGCTCGAGAAACATTACATAGAAATTGAAACACAACACAACAGTAAAAATACTAAACTAATACACAAAAGAATTCAGGAACTTAGTAATCAAAGAACACGTGCACTAGCAGGCTGCCTAAAGAATATAAATGCTGTGTACATACTTAGAAAAGTAACTGAACGTTCTATAGTAGTGAACATAGATATACACCTTTGCTTTATTGACTGCACAAAGGCTTTCGACAAAGTGAGACATGTCGAGATGATAAGGATGCTTGGAGATCTTCAAATTGATAAGAACAACAACCTTAGACTTGTAAAAAACATATATTGGAAACAACAAGCTGCCATAAGTATTGGTGATGAAATACATCAATAACATTAAATATGCAGATGATACAGTCCTGATTACAGACAATGAATAGGACCCGCACCAATTAGTAGATGCGGTTGCTGCACACAGTGAACAACTGGGGTTAGAATCGAATTGTAAGAAGACACAGATTATGGTCGTCACTGGGAAGAAGGAAATACCACAAAGTAATATCCAATTAAATGGGCATATTCTTAAACAAGTGAATCAGTACAGTTATCTCGGAACAATCATAACATCTGATAAGACATGCCTTGATGGGATTAGAACAAGTATTGCCACTGCGAAGATAGCCTTTTGCAAGATGAAAAGGATACTGACCGATAGAAAGATGTCAATTGAAACGAGAAAAAGAGTGTTGAAGTGCAACATAGAACCTGTACATTTGTATGGATGTGAAGCGTGGACAATGAGCAGACAATGTGAAAAACATCTGATGGCTGTAGAAATGTGGTTTCCGAGGAAAATACAAAGAATGCCATGAACAGACAGAAAAACCAATGAACAAGTTCTTCAAGAAACAAATGAAGTTCGTAAACTGACTAGAGACATTAGACGTAGACAGTCACAATTGTTTGGACATGTTATGAGAAGAAATGAATTGGGGAACTTGGTGACAACTGGTGAGATCGAAGGGAAGAGACAAAGGGGAAGACCGAGAAGTAAATACCTGGATTACATGGCCACGTGGCATGGTAAAGTCAGAAACACGGAGCTGATCCACGACTCTCGTGATCGAGTGAGATGACAAAACATGAACTTCCACGCTTATCGGAATGGCACATGATGGATGGATTGGGAGAGGAAAGACGGACTGTTTCTAATGCTAATGCCCCAATTCTATGCTTTGGGCATGACTTTAGCAGAAAATAGAGGCAACAGTATAAAAGTTTCCAGTTTAAATTTGGGCATCCCAAAGTAATCAAACATTTCGACAACGCCAGTACCACAATGCATCTCCGTGCAAGCAATGTCTGCAAGTATAGAAACAATTGCTTCATCATATTTGTCTGCAAGTATAGAAACAATTGCTTCATCATATTTATCTGCAAGTATAGAAACAATTGCTTCATCATATTTATCTGCAAGTATAGAAACAATTGCTTCATCATATTTATCTGCAAGTATAGAAACAATTGCTTCATCATATTTATCTGCAAGTATAGAAACAATTGCTTCATCATATTTATCTGCAAGTATAGAAACAATTGCTTCATCATATTTATCTGCAAGTATAGAAACAATTGCTTCATCATATTTATCTGCAAGTATAGAAACAATTGCTTCATCATATTTATCTGCAAGTATAGAAACAATTGCTTCATCATATTTATCTGCAAGTATAGAAACAATTGCTTCATCATATTTATCTGCAAGTATAGAAACAACTGGTTCATCATATTTGTCTGCAAGTATAGAAACAACTGGTTCATCATATTTGTCTGCAAGTATAGAAACAACTGGTTCATCATATTTGTCTGCAAGTATAGAAACAACTGGTTCATCATATTTGTCTGCAAGTATAGAAACAACTGGTTCATCATATTTGTCTGCAAGTATAGAAACAACTGGTTCATCATATTTGAGTTTACTACACTCTACACCAGTGGTTCTCAACCAGTGGAGAATTCCCCCCTAGGGGGGAATTGTAGGGTTTCCAAGGGGGAAATTAAGATTATTTCAAGATCGCGTTAATACAAGAACCGATTACATGATATTGTATTTCCCTTCATACTTTACGGTTCTGTACGTCTCACCCTTCTAAAATTCAATTTATAAAGTAAGTAGACCCACAAATCATGTTTTATGTGGACATCTAGACTTGGTGTAGTATGTGCTATTAAATTTAGCTTCCATTATTACGTATACTGTGTAGGTGCGGGGCTGGATTTTTAGGTAGGAAATACGAATGAGGGGAATGACGTTCTGAAACTATGGTGAAGGGGGGCCAAATTTTTGGGTAGGAAATACGAAGAGGGGGGGGGGGGGGGGGGATGGCGTTCTGAAAATATGGTGAAGGGGGTCACGGGCCAAAAAAGGTTGAGAACCACTGCTCTACACTTTTAAACGGCAGGTATGAACTCATAAATCAGTCTTGAAGAGTTACTAAATTTCTCTTGGAACTCGATGAGCAATTACATTTTTTTTTACAACTAATTACAATTTTACAATTAAATTACAATTTTTACCTGCATATTTCCTAGAATAGACTTCTCAAAAAAACTATCATGTTCTTACAAGTAGTCTGATAATGCTTGAATATTATGCACGCTGTTGTAAATGTCCCAGTCGTCAAGTTATATTTTTTGTGTAAACACAGCTGCTATTGGAACTATTAGTTGTTGTGGCCCAAATGGAGGATGCCCACCTTTCGTGACAGACAGGTATGTAACAGTAGATGTTTCTTACTTACTTGTTTGCTTACTGTAACTGGAGTCTCAGCTGTTCAGTTGGGAAATGTCAAAGGGGGGTTGTCAGGATATGAGACATACTTGCATGCAAAGTCATCTCTAGCTTTTATTGTTAACAACACGTGTTGGTCTGTACCCATAATCGTTTGGTGTAGCTTTCATGGATAATGTTCAGTGCAACATTTCAATTTTCCACTGCATTATGCGCACATCCATTGTAAAATCACAGATTCATGTGGTGATTTTTTAATTATAATATGGCCTATTCTGAGGTTACAGAAAAAAAGTCGCTTAAAACTCGACAGGGTCGACTTCATTGCACCGGGTTTTATCCCATATGGCTCGGTCTCTTTCCGTAGCACGGAAAGCGTCGCACAAAGCACGAACTCCGTAGCTTTTAGAGACGACCCACAGGAATCTCCGAAACATTTAACTCGTAAACCGAAGGGTGCGGCCCGGAATCGAACCAACAACCTTCGGAACACGAGTCAAACGGCTTGACCACTTCGCCACAGAGACTCCCTGAGGTTACAGAGTATGAAGTATATCTTCAAGGATTCACCTGAATGACAGAACGGAATCTTTGCCAGGCCTTGAGGCCTATGGGGTAGATCCTGCTAGCCCTATATTTGTATAGACCAATCAGCACTCGTCGAGTGATGTGGTCTACATCAAGGCAGCCGCTGTTACTTTTCACAACATTTCTTAGTAATAATTTTGGCATAGGTTCATTTTTCAATAATCTCTGCTTTAACGTGGATTTGAACAGATTGTACCTGGGCCGGCAGGCCACCGTTGTGTTCAGCGCACTACCTCGGCTCCCTAACCGCCTGCAGCTGAATTGTAAATCTTTGTTCCCACACGAAAACACTGCTACGAGTTAACCGTGTTCATGGCACATTTATGCTAGCCTTACCTATATTTGACGGAATGCTACTTCCTTTAATGTGTCTAGCTTTACTTGGGAAATATTAGCTAAGTACTTTGCGGCCAAGTCCGTTAGTGCTTAATTAAAATAGAATAATGTAAACATGTACCTTACAGCACACATTTATTAGTAGTCATTTAAATTAGAGGCTCCCGTAATTTAGTATTGATTTATGTGTTCAATTAACTTAGAACAACTACTAGTCGTATTAACATATGTGAGGTGTAAAATAATTGGCTTCGGATGTTGATAAGGGTATCCCGGTTGGGATGGGTTCATATACTTTGTAGCCTTCTTTAGGTTGCCTGGAAATTGGCTCGTTTACCCCCACATGAGGATAACGACAGATAAAGCAAGTATCCTACACGAATTTTCGAAATATAAGTTCCTTTGGAAGGCGTGGAAACCACGGAAGTTTACCACTTTCCCTAAAAAAATGACATCCTCTGTAATGTAAAAGGATTAGTCTGAGTTTTTTCACCCTCATGAGGTCTCCAGCAGTCTATACCAATGTGATGTATGTACTGAACATATCATGTGTGAACTGAACTTACATTGTTAGCACAAGACACCCAATGTGTGCACAGAACATACACTGTTATCACACAGCATTCAATGTGTGAACCGAACATACACTATCATCACAGAACATTCACTGTGTGAGCAGAACATACACTGTTATCACATAAAATTTACAAAGAAATCACCCAAATCCTTATTTACAATATAAAGTGTAATATGAAATCAAAGGTTGGAGTGCAGGTCATTCTTTGAAAAAGCTTTATGCTCAACATGGAATATCACTTGTTGTGAAAACAAATTCATAACACATTGGTCATCAAAGGCACAACAATACAATATATATAGAAATATATGTAGTCACTAAATTAAGAAAATCATCTTTCTATCTCCTGTGTAGCTGGTACAAAGCACTGTGGTGCATCTTATTTTCCACCTCCTGACTGGAATGGTTAAGTGTTCTAAATCCTTAGATGAAGGTCTCTCCCTTGGGTCAATTTCTATCTCAGGGTTCCTCTCCCATGTTGAGCTTGGCATGGTAAGGTTAAACTTGCAGTCTCAAATACCCTGGTGTTCTCAGTAGTTAATTAAATGTTCTCAGTGTCAATCTCTGGAGGATGGGGGTGGGGGTGGGGGGGGGGGGGTGGTGAGGGATTCATGTTAAATGCTTGAATATTAATTGATCTGGTAGGATATGGACATGGTCATAATACCTCTACCTTTTTCAGCAAGTAGTCTGCATCACCAGGATTGAATGAACAACATTCATTTTGGTAGGCCCACACTTATGCCATCCATCTACAGATCAAACAAAATACAAACTACATAAGCATTTGACAAAAAAATCATATGTCATAACATAAAACATGTAAGGGGGAAACAAGGAAATAGGAGGAGGAAGGAGAGTGGTCCCACTCAATGGTGAGATCACTATCCTCTTCTATAAAAATGACATTCATTACATCTGATGCTGATGTTGATGTGATCTACTCTTAATGAAACACGGACAGTGAGATAAGATAAGGTCATAAAGATGAGACCATGTTGTGATATTTGGACAGAGTCATGGTGTGGTTGAGATATGGGCATTTTGTGAGGATGACGGGTTGAAATTATGGCGTGTTGTGACAGATGCATGGTGAAACAGATTAATGTTGTGATAACTGCATGGTAAGTCAGAGGTATGTTGAGATAAAGTCAACTTTATAACATCTCATCATTGTGTGTCTGTAGTGCAAGACCGACCTTTATTCCTCTGAGTTAGACTTGGTTCTTAAGTGCCTCCCATTATAATTATTCTTAGGACATTTGCCCTTTCAATTCCGGGGGGGGGGGGGGATTTGAACATTTCCTCCAGCAACAAAAGGAATGATCATGAACCAACATTAAATGTACAACACTCACAAATGAAATTGTTATATAATTATTTCATGGAATTATGTGAAAGCCGTTAGATAAATATGCTGTCAGCATTAGCAATGGTTCGAACACAATCACTGATTGTCACTCCTAGCTTTCTCCTCTGACCAAGGGGTTTGAAGACGACGTTTTCAAATCTACCCAATGTTGCAAGCAATTTCCGTGCACAAAATTAAGAAATGGATTGCTTTATTGCCAATTTTCAGAAAGCAATTGGCAGGCATCTGAACGTAATAATCACGCAGTCATCAGCAACACTTGTGTGAGGCTGCAGTGCGTGCAACGTCTGGCAAACATTTGGGTATATTGTGCAACTATCTTTCCTTATTACTGAGCATTAATTCTCATGACAAGGCATGACGAATTTACAAAGCACATTCAAGAAAACAGTGAAAATATACATACCAAAATATATATTCTGAAAGGTATGAATCTGTGCACAGGGGTTTTAAGAGATAGACTCTTAGCAACATGTTCCCTGCAGAAGCAACAATGCGTAGTATGTGCATTTAAAGAGTGCTTTTCCGCTGCATAGAGAAAAGTGTTCATATATATATATATATATATAGCTTATATATAAAAGGCAATGTGTGTGGATATGTATGTCCTTTATGCGTTCGCGAATCCGATTGAGATGACATTTTCCACACGCCTTCCTCTCATTCCAGCGCTGCCAACTGTCATATTTTTGTTTCTTCTTCCTCCTCCTCCCTCCTCCCCCTCCCTAAATACGTACGTAAATATATGATGATGATGATGAAAGGATCCCCGAACCAAAACGCTAGGACAAGCGAAGAAAATGACGTGACTACATAGAATCGTCTCACGGCAATAATCATCATCATCATCAAGTGCCGTGCCGGCTGGCGTAGGCGTTCATGGTTCTCCATAGATCTCAGTCTTTGGTTTTCTGGATCAACTCTGCTGCTGATATATATGCCTCCATGCCACGGCAATATCAATAACAATTCATCTTTTTATGTGTAAGGAAGTTATCTACAGTCGTGTAGAAGGGAAGAACAATCAATGGAAGGACCGAAATCACAGAACCTAGACGAGTATGAATTCGGAATGGCGAACTCCCTCCTCCTCCCTCTACCTCCTCCGCCTCCTCCTCGTTCCTCCTCCCTCTCCCTCCTCCTTCTCCCTCTTCCTCTCCCTTCCTCCTCCTCCCTCTTCCTCCTCCCTCCTCCTCCCCCTCCTCCCTCTCCCTCCTCCATCCTCCTTCTCCCTCCTCCTAATACCTCCTCCTCTCTACTCCTCCTCCCTCCTCCTCCCTCTTCCTCCTCCTCCCTCCTCCTCCTTCTCCTCTTCCCCCCTCCTCCACCTAATCCATCCTCCTCCCTCCTCCCTCCTATTCTTCCCTACTCCTCCTCCTCCCTTCTCCTCCCTCCTCTCTCCACCTCTCTTCCTCCTACCTCCTCCTCTCTCCTCCCTTTTCCTCCCTCCTCCTCCTCCCTCCTCCTCCTTCCTCCACATCCCTCCTCCTCCCTCTTCCTCCTCCTCCCTCCTCATCTTTCTTCCTCCTCCTCCTTTTCCCCCTCCTCCCTCCTCCTTCTCCCTCCTCATTCTACCTCTTCCTTCCTCCTCCTTCTCCCTCCACCTCCTCCCTCCTCCTCGTCTCTCCTCCTCCTCTCTCCTCCTCCCTCCTCCTCCCTCCTCCTCCTCCTCCTCCTGCGTTCTCCTCCTCCCTCCTCCTCCTCCTTCTCCCTCTTTCTCCTTCTTCCTCCTCCCTCTTCCTCCTCCCACCTCCTCTTCCTCCCTCTCCTCCTCCTTCTTCTCCTCCTCCTTCTACCTCTTCCTCCCTCCACCTCCTCCTGCGTTCTCCTCCTCCCTCCTTCTCCATCTTCCTCCTACCTCTTCCTCCTCCCTCCTCCCTATTCCTCCTCCTCCCTCCTTCTCTTTCTCCCTCCTCCTCCTCATCCCTCCTCCTCTCTCCGCCTATCTCTTCCTCCCTTCTCCTCCTCCCTCCTCCACCCTCTTCCTCCTCCTTCCTCCTAATCCTCCTTTTTCTTCTTCTTCTGCTGCTGCTGCTGCCGCTCCATTTACCCAAGTTAATTGTTGGGGGAATATGTAAAGATCTTTCAAGTGCTCTTTCTAATGCTTTTTGTAAGTTGGTCTTCGTTTATCTAAGGTTGTTCTAACCGCAACCAATAAATGATTAGACAGACAGACAGACAGACAGAGAGGGACAGACAGACAGACAGACAGACAGACAGACAGACAGACAGATAGACAGACAAACAGATAG
>JACEFZ010026854.1:275000-302500 GCA_014155875.1 Cepaea nemoralis | reverse complement strand
TCCAACAAATTTTGACTGTCTGCGTCTAATTTCTCTAATCAATTTACGATTGCCATTTGTCTCATGTAATACTTGGTCATTGGTTTTTCTGTCTATCCATGGTCAGCTTAACTGCTCATTGTCCAAGTTTCACATCCATACAACAGAAAAGGATCTATGTTTACCCTCAACACTCTTTTTCTCGTTTAAATTGACATCTTTTTATTGGTCAGAATGTTTATAATCTTGCTAAAGGCTACTTTCGCCTTAGCGATTCTTGTTCTAATCTCTTCAAAGCATCTTTATCAGATGTTATGACTGTTCCGAGATAATTGTATCGATTCACTTGTTGAAGAAGAGTCCCATTTACTTGTATATTACATTGTGGTATTTCGTTCTTTCTAGTGACTACCATAACCTGCGTCTTTATACAATTTAATTCTAACCACAGTTGCTCACTGTGGACACCAACCGCGGCTACAAATTGTTGCAAATCCTGCGCATTGTCTGCAATCAATACTGTATCATCTGCATATCTAATGTTATTGATGTGTGATAGCACGAAGTTGAGAGATTAGAGAGAGAAGTGGAGGAGGGAATAAAGAATTGAAAGATAAAGATTGTCCGTCTTCCGGTTGTAGAGATAACCACTGATTTGTGATTACCCTTGGTTTTATCTACCAACCTCACAAGTATACAGGTACGCAGGTCACGAATACAACACTATCCTAACCGACAAGCACAGTACAGGCACTAAGAAGAATAAGCTAACACTGAATCAAGTTTATTTGCTTCTCAAAAGAAATTACAAAGTATACAAAGTATGGTGTGAAAACAAACCCAATTAATATGGGGAAAATGCTGTCAAATAACTAACTACTTGAGAATACCATTGACCGAACATAAAATCTAAGGAATGGCAACTAAGCCACCAACTAGTCACATATCAATCAGGTGAATATAATAAGGAAGTACGCAAATCTGACAAGAAAGTAAATGAATCTAATAAGGATGCACACACACGGACTACCACCGTCAAATGACCACCCACTAGTTTACTCAGGCAATCGATCAAGCGACAACCTGAAAATTAAACAAAAAGACACCCTTGACTATGTGAACAGCATCATCGGGTGTCATTAACCTGCTACTCACCCTCGTCTTCTGCTACGTGTATTGACATCGGGTCAGTGATATTCCATCACTGCCTGGGCGGTCGTACACCATCAACCAGTGTCCCCTGATGCCAACATCAACCCATAATCCCTCAAACACTTTACCATGTTTAATAATCATGTGACATTAATACAATACCCACGCCGACACTGACAGTCTTTCCACAGCGGACAGACATACAATTCGGCAGTGGGACAACCCTAGACAACAACTCCTGATCCGCTTGCTCACACCGGCCGGGTTTCCCCGCACCGAACACATAACACAACAGCTGATAACTGGACACCACATGTTAACAGCTATACCAGGTAACCCCCAACAACAACATTTCTGCCCCCGAGGCTGACAACACAACACACCAGTGACATGTACTGGCGCCATGTCTCCTTATCATTGGCGCCATCATCGTCCTCAACAGCATGTATTAATATTATACATACTTATATATATGCATTCTCAACAACATAAATTCCCCCTGTCCTTAATCACAAAACAATCAACACATAATAAACATAGCTATTGATCAATAATGACTTCAGCTCCCCTCATGCGTCGTCTATATGTACCCTAAGCCATGAACCCCTACGCCTCATCACCACTGTGTATATCATAGCCATTATTAATAACAACATAAATCTACATCATCAACAATATCATTGCAGCTTGGTACCCCAACAATAATCATAAGACAACAAGGTGGGACACATATACTGCCCAAAAATCACATATATGAAGTGCCCTTTTACACTAAAACTCCTACAATCATTATAGTCTTTTGCAGTACATAAGTCCACTCATGATTAACCATCATTATGGGCCGTCAACCTCGACTACCTAAACCCACACAGTTATTAACACAAACCCATGTTGACACCATAGACTATTATCACACCTAACAACATCCTAACCATGAAAATTGATCAACGTGCATCTTCATCCATTCCCGCAGTATAGTCCATCGTCTTTACTAGCCAACCTTCTTCAATATTCAGTCCTTGAAGTATGGACTCAACTGTCCTTCTCCTTACCCCAGATATTCTCACAACCAGTCTGTAACGTTTCTATCCAAAGGCATTCCTGTTCCCTTCAGCTCACTTAGTGCGCGTCCACGCCTCCAGTTGTATACCACCATTCCCCATCTATCCTTATTCTGTCTATTCCCCATCTCGCCTTATAGCATTAAAGCCATTTAAACCTTTTATTCCCGGTTTTCCGTGAAGATCCGAACCCGCGACTTTAAATTCGCAGGGCGATACTGTCTTTCGCGCTAATCATAACAGAGCCTGACCCCGATTTCCCCTCTGCTACACAACACTGCATTATTTTCTTCACAGGCCTGTTCCGGGTCCGTTTAATTGCAGTAGCCAGCTGGTCCCATTGTTTGGTTTGACCTAGTGGTCGCTTCTCAGTCGCCTGCTAGACCCGATCTCGGCGTTTGTTTATATTATTGCTGTAGCCTTTCGTTCAATATTTACATGTTACACTCGCCTATTTCTTATTAATTGTGTACGTCTAATTGCTTGGTTACATATACGTACATGGTTTATCGACACTCAGCTAATCTAATCGATTAATATGACTCCCATCACTCTATTTCAGCCATTTAAATATAGGTCATTGCAGGATGTCGCATCCAGTCCTGCTCTTTGCCGGGTTAATGTTCAGTAGTTTGTCAATGCTTTCTAAACCTAAGTACCATTACCGCGCCCGACTATAGACTAACAGGTATACAAATTAACCTTAACCAACTTACGTAAGAGTCCTGTCCAGTGGATAATTGCTCGCCTGCCTACGGGTGCTTTGGTCTGATCACCGCCCGTCTCAGAGTGATTTCGCCACTTTCCAATAAAGTCAGGCTCCTTCCAACTTTGTTCGACGCAGTCCTCTGGATGATCCCATCAAACGTGTGTCCTCTTAGCCCACTCTAGTCTTGTGTGACTTTCTTTAATGATTGCAATTGATAGCAGCAATCAATAGTTTCTTTTGGGCGGCTCTTTCTTCCAACACTTAAGTCCGTGCTTCCTATGGTCCTCGGGTTTATCTGCCCGACCAGAGTTGCCACAGTCTTATTGGTCTCAACAGCCTTTGAGTATTTGCACTCGGCCGTCCCACATCTGCTTATCTCTCCAACTGTTTGCTGTACCGCGTATAAATCCAACTCGATTTGGCGCCTTTCTTGAATCACGTGACCATGCCATCTCCCATTTCGCTAAGGTCATCCAATCAGTACCTCGCGTACCCTGATTAATTTGCATACTCACTCTGCATTAACCCAAATCAACATTGCTAGCTGGAGTTCACGGCCAAGTCCAGTCCTGAGTTCATGTACTTTTCCCGCTACCATAAATTTTGGGAGTATGGCGTTATTCTGACAGCCAAGGTCGCTTCCAATGCCGCCTGTACTAATAAATTATGCCGCCTCTAAAGTTTGCCGTTGTCCATCTGACAGCTAAGGTCACTTCCAATGCCGCCTGTACTCATAAATTATGCTACCTCCAACGTTCACCTGTTGTCCATCTGACAGCTTGAACCCAAAGTGTACAATACATTTGGCACTCCTCTACCTGAGAAACTGCTAGTCAACAATAGAGGATGGCCTTGCCACTATTCGGTCATGCACTCCCGCTCAACCTATGACTATTTTAAAAACAATCCTGGCCCTTGACCTTTGTTCCCAAAAATATTCCAGATCATGTTATTCCAGTAAGCTCGGGTGATTTTCGAAAGTCGTCTTCCATACTATCTCATACCCACCTACCAAAAGTTGATGGGTCCCACCATCAATATAGCGTCATTCCTCCTTGAGATCGAAGCCCTGGCTCCGCATCTGACATCCCTCATAAACAATATTGGATGCCTAAGGGGAAAACTCTTTTTGGAACTTCCACCCCAAATAATAATAATTAAAAAAAATACTGATTGCATCCCCTGCTCTCCTAGTGCATAAGGCAGTTAAAACTTCTGACGTGCCTCCTAACAACACAGTAACCAAGTAATATTATCAATAAAAATAGTTCAATACCTGGCATGCCGGGGACTCCCCCAGACAACAAAATCATACATCAAAGGGTGCACATAAAGACACCAAAATGAAAACAATATCAACAATATCAACTACTTACAGCGCTACTTCCCACTGTAACGAAAAAAAATCAAGGTGCAAAATCAAGGTGCACAACGATGCTCACGTCTGAAAACCATAACAAGCTATCCCCTTATTCACGGGGAACACTCCGTTGTTTAGAGAGCCACAGAGACAATTCGAATCATACTCCACATGAAACAACCACGTCATACCTCGCTAACACTTACAATATCTCCTACCCTCATGTCGAAGTTCTATCACTCCCTTTCACGACGTCTGATCCTCTCAGACCTCCGTCTACTCAGGTCCCCAGACTCGAACGCGTACCATTCTGGTTTGCCTGGAATGTCTTGGTAAACTTCGACAGCCGCTGGGACATCCGGTTGTGCTGGTAGTCCCAACGTCGTCCCTATGTCCTCCTTTCCTGCTCTGTCCTCGCAACGCCGCATTTCGTGGCCGGCTATCCTAATTAGCGATCCATCTCCTCCAACCTTTTTGATCACATATGGTCCTCCCGACATGGTGGGTGCCCTAGCAACTACGTACATGTCTTCGGACCACATGTCTTGTATTGTCGCCCTCTCCTTATAGTGGATTCTTTTTCTGACAAGTTCGCCAACTTGCAATGGAATAGAGTTTGCCATTTTGTCACTCCTATCTTTCCTAATGGCGGCATGCTTCTTCAGCTGTTCACTAGCCCGGACGTGCGCGTCACGCAAACGTGAAAGATGCCCTTCCAAATACTCACTTGCATTGGTGTCCCTGTCTTCGGTGCCTGTATTTAAAATGAAGTCCACTGGCAGCCGAGGCTCTTGTCCGAAAATTAGGTAGTGAGGTGAAAATCCCGTCGAGGCGTGAGGCGTTGAGTTATACACCTGCACCACTTCGGCTAAGTGATCAGACCATCTCCTCTTCTCCTTGGCTTCGAGGGGTCTGAGTAAATCGTGCATAGTTTTATTAAATCGTTCCGTTTGGCCATTCGCCCGAGGGTTGTACGGAGCAGTGCGACTCTTTTCTATGCCATATGTCTTGCATAACTCAGCAATCACTGAAGATTCGAAGTTCCTACCTTGGTCAGAGTGCAGTCTTCTCGGCACACCCATATACAAAAACCACTTCTCTACTAAAACCTTCGCCACCGTTGCTGCTTTCTGGTCTCTGGTTGGGACAGCAATAGTAAATTTAGAGAAGACATCTGTGATGACCAACACATTCTCGAATCCTCTCGAGTCCCTCTCCAGTAACGTAAAGTCCATTGCTACAACTTCAAACGGCTTCGAAGCTAACAAACTACCTGCCGGTCCCTTAATCTTGACGTGCGGTGGCTTCGCTACATTGCACCTGTGGCAACTTCTACAGTATTTATCTACATCTGCAGTAATCCCTACCCAGAAACATCTGCTCTTCAAAATATTTATCATCCTATCTCTCCCCTGATGCCCTACGCTATGAACTGACTCCAGTATCCTTAGCCGCAGTATTCTCTGGTATCACTAATTGCAGCAATTCTGTCCTACCTGTCCCCTTGATTTTCTATACAGCAACCCATCCTAGTACACATAACTTCTTGCGTTGCCTCATCCACTTCTTCGTCTGAGGCGGCAACCTTTTCATAGACTCATTTGACAACACAAGTTTACGCGATACAACATCAAATACTGCATTAATATTTACATCATTTTGCTGCAATCTCACCATATCCTCCGTTGAGTAAGACGGCAAGGTGTGTGTGGGAAAGGCATTAAAAACATCCGCTGTCCTAGCAGCAGCTTCCTACCACGCCAACCCCACCAATCATATTTACATCAATGCATAATTTTGAACATTCATCAACATTATTTACATCAAGGCATTTTAAAAACACATCAGCATTTTCTACATTAAAATCTGCCGTTCGGACGGCTATCAACAGTACCAGCTAGTCCTAGGGCTGGCGGAATGCATGTTGCTGCAACACTGCAAATGGCGATGTCGCCCTCTTCTTCGTCGTTTTCCCCCGGTTCCTCCAGCGGGAATCGAGACAAGTAATCAGCGTTACCGTTAGTCCGCCCAGGCCTGTGTTTTATTACATAATCAAACATAGACATTTGGGCGATCCACCTCTGCTCAATGGCACCCAGTTTCGCTTTATGCCACATCGTCAAATTCATATTGTCAGTGTAAATCTCAGTATGTCCACCTAATAGGAGGCCACGGAACTTTTCCGTTAACGCCCATTTTAAACACAACAGTTCTAACTTAGAACTACTTTTTGCATTCCTCTCCGATGAGCGGAGAGTACGACTAGCATACGCTAGCACTCTCTTTGTACCATTCTGGATTTGGGACAAAACAACACCCAGACCAGTGTATGAGGCGTCACACTCTAAAATATAAGGGAGGGTGAAGTCTGGGAAGCCTAGTAATGGTGTTGACGTTAGGGCTTCTTTAAGTTTGTTAAAGGCCTCGTCGCATTCTGTAGACCACAGCTGCCCGATAGGACTCTTCTTCTTCTTTCTCGGGTCTGTGTGCTGCTGGTTTAAGCTGAGCTACTAATTCATGGAGTGGTCTAGCTAGCGTAGGCAAATTTGGATACGAACCGGCGATAGTAACTGGCCAGACCTAAAAATGAACGTAACTCAGTCTGCGTTCTAGGTATGGGAGCTTTTTTGATTGCCAGTACCTTATCTTCTAACGCTCCTATGCCTTCTGCAGACACAGTATGGCCTAAGAATTGCACCTTTTTCTTGCAGAAATCGCATTTAGCTGGGTTTAGTTTCAAGCCCAACACCTGTATCCTATCAAATATGGCCTCTAGTTTTACTAAATGTTCACTAAAATCTCTGGAGTACACAAGAATGTCATCTAAGTAAACTAAAAGCAACTTAAACATATAATCATGAAGCGACGACTGCATTAGACGTTGGAATGTACTCGCTGAATTTGCCAGTCCCATTGGAAGTCGTGAATATTCATATAACCCAAAGGGTGTAGTGAACGCTGTCTTTTCCTGGTCTGCTGGATTCATCGCCACCTGGTAATAACCGCTAGCTAAATCAAGAGAAGAAAAAAATTTCGCGCCCCCTAACGCATCTAAATAGTCATCTACCCTTGGAAGTGGATATGCGTCCTTTTTAGTTTTTATGTTCAAGGCCCTGTAGTCGACGCACATTCTCAATTTGCCATCCTTTTTTCGGACCAGGACTATCGGAGAGGCCCAGGGACTACAGCTCTCTTTTATTATCTGCTTCTCTAACAACCACTGTAAATGATCTTTCACTTCTTGATACAGGGCAGGAGGAATTCCTCCTGTACGGCTGTTTTATGGGGACTTCATCCGTCAAAAGTATGTTATGGGTTACCCTGTCAGTAAACCCAATGTCGGTGTCATCTTTCGCGAATAGGCAGTCGTATTTTGCTAACAGTCCCTCAAGTTGCATCCTTTCCTCATCGCTTCCCTCAAATTCAGTCAAGTCAAAAAGGGACTTGTCTGGTCTCTGCTCCCCACTGTCTGGTTTAGCAGACAACTCTATTTGTTGCGTTCCTACCACTCTAAAATGTCTAGTCAGGTCAATTGTGGCATCGGATATCTCCCCCACCTGAGTACATCTCGCTAAAAACACATCTTCGTCACCCATGTTAACTATCTGTATTAGGCACACGCCCCCCTCTAACCTAGTAAAGCAGTAAGGCAGAATTAAACCCTTGTGGTCAAGGTCCCTGGCTGGTTCAAACAAGACCGTCCTGTCTGTTAACCCCGCGCGACCCCTAACTAGCAAGGACAGCCAGCGAGCGGGCAGGTATGTGGGTTCTGACCTCCCCTGTCACTCACACCTTCTTCCTATCTAGGTCAACACTTGTATTGTTGTCTGCTGGCCTGTAGAACTGAAAAAATCTGCTAACATTTGGCAACTCTGCCAGCACATTCATATCCTAATATACAGTGCGTTCTGTTTTCGGTGCCCCTGACATCTTTTAAAACAAAAATTCCACATCTATCAACACTATCTGTCCCTATTTGTACACTGGTACTGATGTACCCTAAATATGGTATTGAAACGCCATTTGCTGATGTTAACCTAATGTACTTATCTACATCTAACCTATAATGTCTGAAAAGTCTATTGAAACACTCCTCTGAAATCGTGGAAACTTGTGAGCCAGTGTCCAGAACACATCTTACGTTTCTACCGTCAATGCTTATCATTGTCTCTGGGCGTTCGCCTAGCATTTTTATTGGTGAGTCCTTGAACCTTCCCGCCGCGGCCTGACTCTTAGCTGTACGGGATTCTAGTTTAAATGTGCCCTACAAAATCTGGCAATATGTCCTACCCGGCCACAAAGATCACAACGAATCTGTTTTTGCTGTCTCTGGGACCTTGGCTGGGGCTGTCCCCGGCCGTTCACCAGATGCGACAATTGCATTTTTAACTGCGCCATCTCCCGCTTAAGTTCATCTACCTCGCCCGACTGTTCATGTGGCCCCCTACTGTCATTTTCTGCTGGAATGCCCTTATGTTCGTTGTTTCGGCCATGCCCAGTGCTCTGCTGCCTGTGGTCGTTGTTACGATTCACAACCGTGGCTTCAACGTTGTACACCTCAGTCTGCGGAGTGTGTTTAGCGCTGGCCCATCGCACTGCACAATCACGAGCAGCTAGAAAAGACATGGAAGGCTCGTCAATGAGCCTTTCTTTTATCATCTGCCGAGGTAAATCGTCTCTCAACTGCGCGACAAACTGGTCTCTGAGCATTGACTCGTGAAAAGGTGAGACGTTCTGTCTCTCTTGTGCGCAGACCACCTCCTCGAATTCCTGGTGCAATTTATGGGAGAAGTCGACGATCGACTCCCGGCTACCTTGTCTGGTTGAGAAAAATGTCGCCGTTAGTTCTTGGAGGGTCGTTTGTTCGCCGTAGATGGTCGCTAAAACCTCCAACATCTTTTCGGGGTTCTTCTCAGAGGTGTGCAGCTTTAACTCTCTGTGCACAGTGCGGTGAAATGGTGTCGATGATAAGGTCAACTTTGTCAGCTGTCCCCATCATGCCCGCTCTGAACGCTGAACGGATTTCCCGTAGATACTCATTAACAGATGGGGCCGTGTGGGCCCCCGAAAGTATTGATGTTCTTTCGAGTGGGCATCATTACATATCTCACTTGTTCACATGGTGATGTTGTGGGGTGAGAATCAACATTGCCCTGCACAGAGGCCGACGCCCCTTCGCTGTTTTCGACTAATGCTGCAGAGCGTGTACTTCTGGTAGTCATGTTTTATATTTTCGTTGAAACTACTAGGAAAACTTACTGGACTCGCTCCCGGACAGGACTGACTCTGCTGCTTCGGCTTCTTCTGGGTTTTTTTTTTTCTTGCGGTCAAGTGGGTTTGCCGAGTGTGCTTAAAACAAGAGTCCCTAACCGAGTAGATTTACTAGAAACTCCTACTGACAGTTTTGACAGCCTACTGAACAACTGTAAGATTAGTAGACCTAATAGAACAAAGCACTTACAACTGCCAAACTAACAACAATAAACTATCAACTAAATACAACAACTTGTATGTGAGTCTGTCTCCAACCCTAACTTTGAGGCAGGCAGACAAAAGCTACTTTGGAAGATCCTGTTCCGCAGCGCCAATTTTGTGATAGCACGAAGTTGAGGGATTAGAGAGAGAAGTGGAGGAGGGAATAAAGAATTGAAAGATAAAGATTGTCCGTCTTCCGGTTGTAGAGATAACCACTGATTTGTGATTACCCTTGGTTTTATCTACCAACCTCACAAGTATACAGGTACGCAGGTCACGAATACAACACTATCCTAACCGACAAGCACAGTACAGGCACTAAGAAGAATAAGCTAACACTGAATCAAGTTTATTTGCTTCTCAAAAGAAATTACAAAGTATACAAAGTATCGTGTGAAAACAATCCCAATTAATATGGGAAAAATGCTGTCAAATAACTAACTACTTGAGAATACCATTGACCGAACATAAAATCTAAGGAATGGCAACTAAGCCACCAACTAGTCACATATCAATCAGGAGAATATAATAAGGAAGTACGCAATTCTGACGAGAAAGTACATGAATCTAATAAAGGATGCACACACACGGACTACCACCGTCAAATGACCACCCACTAGTTTACCCAGGCAATCGATCAAGCGACAACCTGAAAATTAAACAAAAAGACACCCTTGACTATGTGAACAGCATCATCGGGTGTCATTAACCTGCTACTCACCCTCGTCTTCTGCTACGTGTATTGACATCGGGTCAGTGATATTCCATCACTGCCTGGGCGGTCGTACACCATCAACCAGTGTCCCCTGATGCCAACATCAACCCATAATCCCTCAAACACTTTACCATGTTTAATAATCATGTGACATTAATACAATACCCACGCCGACACTGACAGTCTTTCCACAGCGGACAGACATACAATTCGGCAGTGGGACAACCCTAGACAACAACTCCTGATCCACTTGCTCACACCGGCCTGGGTTTCCCCGCACCGAACACATAACACAACAGCTGATAACTGGACACCACATGTTAACAGCTATACCAGGTAACCCCCAACAACAACATTTCTGCCACCGAGGCTGACAACACAATACACCAGTGACATGTACTGGCGCCATGTCTCCTTATCATTGGCGCCATCATCGTCCTCAACAGCATGTATTAATATTATACATACTTATATATATATATGCATTCTCAACAACATAAATTCCCCCTGTCCTTAATCACAAAACAATCAACACATAATAAACATAGCTATTGATCAATAATGACTTCAGCTCCCCTCATGCGTCGTCTATATGTACCCTAAGCCATGAACCCCTACGCCTCATCACCACTGTGTATATCATAGCCATTATTAATAACAACATAAATCTACATCATCAACAATATCATTGCAGCTTGGTACCCCAACATTAATCATAAGACAACAAGGTGGGACACATATACTGCCCAAAAATCACATACTATGAAGTGCCCTTTTACACTAAAACTCCTACAATCATTATAGTCTTTTGCAGTACATAAGTCCACTCATGATTAACCATCATTATGGGCCGTCAACCTCGACTACCTATACCCACACAGTTATTAACACAAACCCATGTTGACACCATAGACTATTATCACACCTAACAACATCCTAACCATGAAAATTGATCAACGTGCATCTTCATCCATTCCCGCAGTATAGTCCATCGTCTTTACTAGCCAACCTTCTTCAATATTCAGTCCTTGAAGTATGGACTCAACTGTCCTTCTCCTTACCCCAGATATTCTCACAACCAGTCTGTAACGTTTCTATCCAAAGGCATTCCTGTTCCCTTCAGCTCACTTAGTGCGCGTCCACGCCTCCAGTTGTATACCACCATTCCCCATCTATCCTTATTCTGTCTATTCCCCATCTCGCCTTATAGCATTAAAGCCATTTAAACCTTTTATTCCCGGTTTTCCGTGAAGATCCGAACCCGCGACTTTAAATTCGCAGGGCGATACTGTCTTTCGCGCTAATCATAACAGAGCCTGACCCCGATTTCCCCTCTGCTACACAACACTGCATTATTTTCTTCACAGGCCTGTTCCGGGTCCGTTTAATTGCAGTAGCCAGCTGGTCCCATTGTTTGGTTTGACCTAGTGGTCGCTTCTCAGTCGCCTGCTAGACCCGATCTCGGCGTTTGTTTATATTATTGCTGTAGCCTTTCGTTCAATATTTACATGTTACACTCGCCTATTTCTTATTAATTGTGTACGTCTAATTGCTTGGTTACATATACGTACATGGTTTATCGACACTCAGCTAATCTAATCGATTAATATGACTCCCATCACTCTATTTCAGCCATTTAAATATAGGTCATTGCAGGATGTCGCATCCAGTCCTGCTCTTTGCCGGGTTAATGTTCAGTAGTTTGTCAATGCTTTCTAAACCTAAGTACCATTACCGTGCCCGACTATAGACTAACAGGTATACAAATTAACCTTAACCAACTTACGTAAGAGTCCTGTCCAGTGGATAATTGCTCGCCTGCCTACGGGTGCTTTGGTCTGATCACCGCCCGTCTCAGAGTGATTTCGCCACTTTCCAATAAAGTCAGGCTCCTTCCAACTTTGTTCGACGCAGTCCTCTGGATGATCCCATCAAACGTGTGTCCTCTTAGCCCACTCTAGTCTTGTGTGACTTTCTTTAATGATTGCAATTGATAGCAGCAATCAATAGTTTCTTTTGGGCGGCTCTTTCTTCCAACACTTAAGTCCGTGCTTCCTATGGTCCTCGGGTATACCTGCCCGACCAGAGTTGCCACAGTCTTATTGGTCTCAACAGCCTTTGAGTATCTGCACTCGGCCGTCCCACATCTGCTTATCTCTCCAACTGTTTGCTGTACCGCGTATAAATCCAACTCGATTTGGCGCCTTTCTTGAATCACGTGACCATGCCATCTCCCATTTCGCTAAGGTCATCCAATCAGTACCTCGCGTACCCTGATTAATTTGCATACTCACTCTGCATTAACCCAAATCAACATTGCTAGCTGGAGTTCACGGCCAAGTCCAGTCCTGAGTTCATGTACTTTTCCCGCTACCATAAATTTTGGGAGTATGGCGTTATTCTGACAGCCAAGGTCGCTTCCAATGCCGCCTGTACTAATAAATTATGCCGCCTCTAAAGTTTGCCGTTGTCCATCTGACAGCTAAGGTCACTTCCAATGCCGCCTGTACTCATAAATTATGCTACCCCCAACGTTCACCTGTTGTCCATCTGACAGCTTGAACCCAAAGTGTACAATACATTTGGCACTCCTCTCCCTGAGAGACTGCTAGTCAACAATAGAGGATGGCCTTGCCACTATTCGGTCATGCACTCCCGCTCAACCTATGACTATTTTAAAAACAATCCTGACCCTTGACCTTTGTTCCCAAAAATATTCCAGATCATGTTCTCCCAGTAAGCTCGGGTGATTTTCGAAAGTCGTCTTCCATACTATCTCAGATGTTTCGTCCTGTAATGCTGATTTCATTTATATCTTCTACATTTTTGAAAATATTGTCACTGCATAGGGAAAAAAATATCTGGATACATTACACATCCCTGCATAACACCTCTCTTAATAAGCTGATATTGTCCGACTCCAATATCAATCCTTGTGGCAGCTTGTTGTTTCCAATATAGGTTTTTATAAGTCTAGTGTTTTCCCCATCAATTTGAAGATCTGCAAGCATATCCACCATTTTGAAATGTCTAACTCTATCAAAAGCCTTTGTGTAGTCAATAAAGCAAAGATGGATATCCTTATTTACTTCTATAGCACGTTCAATAACTGTTCGTAGCAAATACACAGCATTTACTTTACCCTTTCCTTCTACAAACCCACATTGTTCTTCCCCTATTTCAAGTTATATTTTCTTCCTCACTCTTTACATGATAATTCGTAGCAAAATCTTTGTGATGTGACTCATTATACTAATTGTTCTATGTTGATCACATTCCAAGGTTCCTGATTTCTTTTGGGATTGCAATAAATACAGAGTTACATAATTCAGAAGGTATATCTCCAGTATCATATAACTTGTTCAGCATTCTGGTGACTTGATCTATTCCATATTGTTCTAAAGCTTTAATCATTTATGTTGTGATGTTATCTGCACCAGGGGCCTTGCCAGCTTTCATATGCTTAAGAACAATTCTGACCTCCATCTTCAAAATTGGCGGTCCTTCATTATTAAATCTAATATCATACTGTTCCTCTCTGTTATTATCATAAAGGTTTTTCACATAATCTGTCCACACATGTAGAATCTGATCTTTTTCTATTATGATTTTGCCATCTTTAGTTTTAAGAGAGCCTGCTGCTGTACTTGTTCTTTTATTAGTAATTTCCTGAATTCTTTTGTGCACTAATTTTGACTGTTGTGTTGTTTTTACATTTCTAAGCACTTTTCCTCAAGCCAAGCAGCTTCTTTTGCCTCCTTACATAATATTCTGACTTGTCTGAGAATTTCTTCATATGTGGCATAATTATTATTTGATTAATTTGGTTATTTCGGGATTTGAATTTTAAATATTGAGCACAACTACTGGCAACGCTGATCGTATTCTGGATTGAACCTAAGGCCTATCCACGTCAATATGGAAGCATGGGTGACATTGTAATAATTATTTTTGTTAAATCTTCTTGTTTCTATTAGGTGTAAAATTTCTTCAGTCATCCATTTCTTACGACCCACCTTCTTTAATTTTGGAATAGTTGTTTCTGCAGCCAAACTGATTGAATTCTTCAACATTTCCCATGGATCATCTACATCCTGGAACAGGATCTCTAGATCAGACAATATATCAAATCTGTGTCTGTACTTCTATGTTGAATTTGTTTTGTATTTCCTTGTCATTACTCAATGAACACAAATCATATTTAGTGTTTCCTGTTATACACTTGACTTTCTTCAATTTTATCCTTAATGTTCCTGTAAGTAATCTGCACTTAGGATGTAATAGCATTCTGTGATCATTGGCGACATAATGTCTAGTAGAAAAGTGTTAGCATGTCAGATGCAGCGATGGGAAAAAAACATAGCGCTTGGGAACATTTCTCTTTCGAACAAGAGCTTTGATTTTGATCATTTTTAAGAAACTTAAACATCACATTTACACCAGTATAGTATAAACAGCCGTTTTACCTTAACATCGTAGATCGTCTTAGCACATATTTAAGGTCAAGCTTAAAACCCAGAACACAAGACACACTTTCGCCTCCTACTAAAAAGGATAGTGGCTCTCATTAAGTGTTGACGTGGAATGTTTTGTTTTTCAACGCCAATTATGCCCAGGGATTGTGCGGGTATGTCAGGTTTTGTTGAACAAATCGTCTTTCTTATTTTCAAAACACCCACTCTTTCCCAATTTGTTTTGACACGGATATATTTAGTGCTTATGAAATTTCCTCCTATATAGTGTTCCATTTGGACCGTTGCGGCGAATCTCGGAAAATGTGAAGTCACTGGGAAATATATCACACTAGGTAATGGATTTAATTATTATTAAATAATTGCATGATACGTTATATACTACTTCTAACACGCACCCTGTATCTTATGTTCAGAGACTGCTTTCCCATCCAAGTGCCACCCAGTGATCCTACATTTGCTGGCATTTGCCTGAATTTTGTGCGGTCGGCGGCTGCAAATGGTTCTGACTGTCTCCCACTAAGTAAGTCGGGCATAACCTTTCAGTGTAATAATTGCTCGCTCACTCTGGTTTCATACATGGCCTAACGAATATTAAAATACATCAACAACTGATATAATCTACAGGTACCAGGAAAAGGCAGCTCCATGACATATACTAAATATACTATATATACGCAGTACATATACTGAAGTGAATCGACCGAGTTTTGAGGATGCAGAGCGGATATCGTAATCTCTACGCCACTTCAGCCAGTAACGGTTCGTTTAAACTTTCTAAGGTCCCAGACCGTGTATGCCGCAACATAACTAATTTACAAATAGAGTAAGAATACTTGGCAACTGTGTAATGTATTATCAATCCTCCGAAGCCGGAGAGTATCTGCCTGCATGGCGAGGAACCACCAGTCTGCACACCAATAAGCCAGACATGGGACAACAGATACTCACGCAAACCTCAGGTCCGGTATGACATCACATTGATGTTGGACAACACAGCCAGCGAAGACAAGCAAGCAAGCAAGCATGTATTATCAAGCTTTTATAAAGTATGATTTTGCATGCATGTTGATCAGGGCAACAGTTCTATATTTGATGCATCTGTCTGTCTGTCTGTCTGTCTGTCTGTCTGTCTGTCTGTCTTTCTATCTGTCTGTCTATCTGTCTGTCTATCTGTCTGTCTGTCTGTCTGTCTGTCTGTCTGTCTGTCTGTCTGCCTGCCTGCCTGTCTATATATATATATATATATATATATATATATATATATATATATATATATATATATATATATATATATTAGCAATGTACTCGACACGTCTACAGGGCCTAGGGGACAAATCAACACTGTCACTTCGTTCCTGGACTGCTCTCAGATTTACGGCTCAACCAATGATGTCGCAGCAAGTCTCAGGGAACAAGGTATGTAAGTATTTCTAGGGAAATGTATCAGGTACACGCTGAAAGCAGTTTATATGATGTCAGAAACACATGCCATACCATAAGGGAATATCTGGCTTAGTAAACGTGGCTGAGTCCAGCACCCTCTGTGACTATTGTTCTTAATGCGTATAAAGGCTGGTTCCGTTACCTTTAGCGGAGACAGGGAACAAGAGATGACTGCAATCAATGACTCAGAGAAAGTTTGTCCTTGATAGGTTACAATAGTCAAATAGTTTGGCTCGTGAAGTCCCTAGCCGACGAGGCTGTCATTTGACAACCTTTATCGTCGTTGTTTGATTAAGATTTGCGGAATATAGTGAATACTTGGAAAGATAATTTGGTGTTTCCAAATTTCCTTTCGTATCCACAGTGGCGTTTTTTACCTCTGTCCTTGACGGCAATTTCCGCTTGGAAAGACAAGTGCGTGACCTGCTCTGATCAGCTACAGATTTTTCCAATTATCCCAGTAGAGACTCCAAAGCTGTTTTTGCCACAACGTTGTAAATTTCTCATCTTCTGACACGTAACAATATGGTTGGGATTTTCCTTTCTTCTGGGACTTTATGATGGCATCATAAATATATATGCTTTATACTATTTTTCGGCCCCATACTTGTCTGAACTCGCACCTTCACCGTGCCTAGTAACACTGTGTATGCTGGTGCGCCTCTTGAAATTTGTTAAACCATCCTCTGCTGGCCTTAAAATAACTAAGTACACCAGCACTCGTCCCAGACAGTTTCTTAATAATATCGGCATACACCAGTCTGGCCTTTTCGCATATGATTGCCTCCGAAACAGAATCACCATCTAACTGGTTTTGGGTTAACCAAATTAATAATAACTGTTCGTCATCTTCAATTGTTTGTGATCTCGTTTCGTTAGCACATTCATACCTTTAGCTACAATAGCTTCTCTTATAGCTTCCTTTGTAGCCACAATGGAACTTATCGTTGAAGGCGACTTCCAGTACATACGGCTTATTTCGAAAAGGACGCTCACACAACGAAAAGCAACGCCAAACTGAAAAGAAGAACGTTGGGTCTCTTTTGTTTTCGCAAAATTAGCAGAGAGGTCATTTGGGCATGCCGACGAAATCCAAGGCAACCGACGAAATCCAAGGCAACCGACGAAACCCGAGACACATTTTTCGCGGAACAAAATCCACGAAAACCGAAACCGACGATAACCGAAGGCAACGAAAACCGACTTTTTACTGTACCTTATTCTCTTACCGTTATCTCATTCTGTGTATTCTTCAATACCAGATAGTGTAATACTTCTTCATTTAGTTTATATTAATGCCATGCTATTTCTCATATTTGTCTAACAAGCCACATTTATAAAACTTAAATTGTAACTTCACAGTGCTTATTCAATATCTATATATTTGCACAATGTAGGTATTTATAATTTGAAAGCACCATCACTCAAATTCATAATTTACCTGTTTGGGTGTGAGAAATTGTTTCATATTACTGAATGTTACTTTCTTCTTCTTCTTCTTCTTCTTCTTCTTCTTCTTCTTCTTCTTCTTCTTCTTCTTCTTCTTCTTCTTCTTCTTCTTCTTCTTCTTCTTCTTCTTCTTCTTCTTCTTCTTCTTCTTCTTCTTCAGCGTTCCGAGCCATTGAGGTTCTTTGCTGCAGATACAATCCGTCTCCATTCGTCTCTCTGGTTGACCTTCTCTTGCCAGTCGTTGATTCCAAGTGCTTGTAGGTCTGTGTGTGTGTGTATATGTGTATATATATATATATATATATATATATATATATATATATATATATATATATATATATATATATATATATATATATAATCTCTCCACCGTCTTCTTGGTCTACCTCATGGTCTACTGTCATTTATTTCCTGAGTGTAAGCGATTTTTGTTTCCCTATTATCTTCTATTCTTTCTATATGCCCCAGCGATTGTAGTCTATTAGCCTTCATGATACCAGTGATTAGCGGGGACTTAAACAGATCATAAATGTCTTTGTTACTTCTTCTTTTCCACTCTCCACTTTGTGTATCCCTAATGGGTCCAAAGATGCGTCTTATAACTTTGTTCTCAAAGGTTTGTAGCAAGGCTTCGTCTCCTTTCGTTGTACTCTAGGTTTCAGAGCCATATAGCACAACTGGTCTGATCAGTGTTTTGTATATTGTGATCTTGGTGTTACGAGATAGCGCCTTTGATTTTAGTAGATGTTGCAGTGCATAGTATAGCTTATTTCCAGAATTGATTCTAGTTTGTATTTCTTCCCTTATGATGTTGGAGCAGTTGAAGATTGTACCCAGGTATGTGTATGTTTCCGTTCTTTTAATGGTCATATTATCTATTTGTATGTGGCCAGAGTTTTTAGCCATTCCTTCTCTTGAAATTACCATATATTCTGTCTTATCTTGGTTGATAACCAGCCCCATCTGTTGGGCTTTTTCCTTTAAGTGAGTCAATATTTCCAATGTCTTTTGTTCATTTCCCCCTATAATATCTATATCATCTGCATAACCAAGCAGCTTGGATGTTCCTCCAATATCACATTCCTCCTTTATCCTCCTTACAACTTTCTCTAGAGCCAGATTGAAGAGTAGCGGCGATAGTGCATCACCCTGTTTCAAGCCAGATGTTATTTGGAAAGGGTCTGATTTCCTGCCTTTATATGTTACTATATTATAAGTATCTTCCATGCATAGTCTGGTCATGTTGATTAACTTCCTTGGTATTCCAAATTCCCGCATAGCATTCCATAGACTATTCCTATGGACACTATCATAAGCCTTTTTAAAATCCACAAAAATGTTATGGAGATCTCTTTTATATTCCCAAATTTTCTCGGCTGTTTGTCGAAGATAAATATCTGATCTATTGTTGATCTGTTTTGTCTAAAACCCGCCTGGTAGTCACCTAATATGTATTCTGAATATGGTTTTAGTCTATTTAGTAATACTGCGGATAGTATCTTATAGCTTATGGACAGTAGTGATATTCCTCTATAATTTTCACACTGGAACTTGTCTCCTTTCTTAAAGATAGGTATCAATAATGACTCTTTCCAGTCATGGGATAATTCTTCAGTCCTCCAGATTTTTATTATTAGTTCGTATAGCTTTAGATGTAATGCATGGCCACCTGCCTTTATAAATTCAGCAGCAATTCCATCAGCCCCAGTTGCCTTATTGTTTTTAAGTCGTGTGATTACATATAGGATTTCTTCAAATGCAGGTTCTTCAATTTGTGGTTCACACGATAGAACCTCTTCCTGTGGGAAAATGTTACTTGGAGCTTCACAATTTAGTAATTCAACAAAGTATTCTTTCCATGTGTTGCACATTTCCTTATTGGTATGTATCATATTCCCATTTGATTGATTGATTGATTGATTTAGGAACCGACATCACAGCATTCGGGACATTCCCATAAGCTCATATTCCCATTTTTGTCTTTTAAACCATATGTGTTATGTTGGTGCCCTCGTTTCATTGACTTCAGTTTTTTTTTAAACTTTCTGGATTCGTTTTTCTGGTGATTAGTTTCCATATCTTTGATTATATTACTCATATATTCTCGCTTCTGCTGTCGAACTATTTTTGTAGCCTCTTTACATTTATTTCTATATTGCTCTTCCTTTTGAATGTTGTTGATGTCATTTAGCCATAGCTGTCTGGCATTCTTTTTCCTAATGAGTGCTTCTTCACATTTTTGATTGAACCATCTGTTCTTTCTATGCGGGGTTAACACACCGAGACATTCTTCTGCGATATATTGAATTGTATTCTTGATGTTCAACCAAGTTTGGTCAACGCTTTCCTCCAACGGGTTTTGTAGAATTTCATCTGCAAATTTTTTTTTACTGTAATTTCTTGTAGTTTTTCTCTGTTATATGTTGGGTGTAACCTTTGTAGTTTAGCATAGAAAGCTCTCTTCAGTTTTATTTTAAATTTTGCCCCAACGAGGAAGTGGTCGCTGTGGCACTCAGCTCCTCTATAGCTTCTAACTTGTTGTATGTTTGATGTAATTTTGTTGTTAATTAAAATGTGATCTATTTGATTATAGGTTCTCTTGTCACATGATTTCCAAGTTTGTTTATGTATATCCTTTCTTTGCAGTCTGGTACTGCTGATCTGCAGTCCTTTGGCTTCTGCTAGGTTGATGACTCTCCATCCATTATCATTTGAAGTTGTATGTACGCTTTCCATACCGGCAACTGTTTTATAAGTTTGCTCTCTACCTATTTTTGCGTTGAAGTCTCCCAGCACAATCAGGATGTCCTGTTTGGGGGTTTCTCCTATGACATCTTCAAGATAATTATAAAAGTCTTCTTTAATATCATATTCTTCCTCTTCAGTAGATGCATATACATTAATCATCGTTATATTTTTCCATTTACCTTTTATTCGTAATTTACTAATCCTATCATTAACAGCTTTAAAGTTTAGAACGTTCCCCCATAACTCTTTTTTGATGACAAATCCTGTTCCTAATTCATGTTTATTTTGAGTGTTTCCTCCATATATTACAATCATTCCATTTTGCTCTAAAGTACCCTCTCCTGGCCACCTTATTTCTTGAATTGCTGTTATATCCATTATATACTCAACCAGCTCCTGGGTTAATTCTTCGGCCGCTCCAGCTCGATATAGTGTCCGTACATTCCATGTTCCATATCTCAAAAGTCCTTTAACGTTCCAAGGTCGATGTCCGAATAAGTCAGTCCGAATTCGAGGCTCGTGTATCTGTTTCGTAACAAAATGGTTTTTACATAGGTGGGGATGTTAACCCCACGCTTCAACCCCCAACCTGGAGGACCAGGGTGTTTGTCTTTGTCTGTTCTCTACCTTTTGACCTATCCGGCTTGGGAAGCCCTGCTGATAGCTACGCTACAGCCGGCATAGCTCTCAGGGTCATTGAGAAACTCAAGCTCCCCCACCATGACAAGGTGGAAACACCATCGGGGAAGGAATGTTACTTTAGGCATTCATATTTGCCACTATCCATATTACATCCATTGAATATATCATGACTTGCATGACTGCTAGGGTACAAGTCGAAATGAGGTTGTGCCAGACGTAACTATGTAGATGAACTATGCGATGGTTGCGGGACATGACTAACTAAAAAAGAATGCCGGTAAGTTTTTACACCAGCTAGTTCACGAGTCAGGCAAGGGAGATCGAAGCGACTGTAACAACAATAGGGGTATCTCACTTTTGTGTATTGTTGGAAAAGTATTTGTCAGAATTGTAATGGGAAGACTCCAAGTCCTGGGAGATCAAGTCTACCCCGAATCATCGTTCGGCTTCCGACAGAACCGGTCCATCATTGATATGATACTCTCATAGCGACAAATGCAAGAAAAATGTCGGGAACAAAATCAATCACTTTTTATAGCCTTTATAGACATCACAAAGGTATTTGATTTGGTCAGTCGTGATGGTCTGTTCAAGGCACTAAAGAAGATTGGCTGCCCACCAACTATTCTGTCCTTTGTGGAATCGTTCCACACCTGCGTGAAGGGTATAATCAAGTTTGATGGTGCAACTTCAGAAGAGTTTGAAATCAAGAGTGGAGTTAAGCAAGGTTGTGTACTATCCCCCACCCGCTTTAGAATATACTTTTCACTTCTGCTGAAATATACCTTTCGTGATCAGGATGTGGGTATATACATTCACTCACGCTCAGATGGTGGCCTCAATAGTGCTCAGAGATTGAAGGCCAAGATCAAAATTAGGAGGGTACTGATCAGAGAGTTGCTTTTAGCAGATGATGCTTCAATTACAACCCACACTAAGGAAGAATTATAACGACTACTATCTGCATTCCCCAATGCTTATTCTGAATTTGGTTTAACATTTAACAAAAAGAAGACACAGATTATGTCACAAGGTGCAAATGGGGTAGCATCAATCTTTATTGACGACACAGAGCTGGAGATAGTAGACCATTTTACATATCTAGGATCAGAGATAAATAGCAAATTATCCCTAGATCAGGAAATCAACATCAGGATTGTTAAGGCAGCAACAACAATGAACAGGTTAAGAAAAACAGTCTGGGAGAAAAGGAAGCTTACTGCCAAAACAAAAAACCTTGTCTACCAAGTTTGTGTCTTTAGTACTCTTCGTTATAGCGGTGAAACTTGGTCAACTTACTCACACCAAGAGAAACGTGTAAACAGCTTTCATATGCGGTATCTGCGAAGAATACTTGGTATTAAGAGGCAAGACAAAATCACAAATACTGAAGTATTGGAAAGATCAGGTTGTGTGACGGTGTATTCCATGCTCAGTCTTCGTAGACTTAGATGGATAGGGCACGATAGGAGGATGGATGATGGTAGAATACCAAAAGACATCCTTTTTGGTGAATTACAGATGGGTAGGAGATCTCAGGATCGGCCTCTACTACGATACAAAAATTGTGTAAGCAGGATATGATCGATACAGGCATTGATAATGCATATTGGGAGCAAGTCGCCGCTGAACGTATTGCATGGAGGGCAACTATCATAAATGGAATAAGACAAAGGAGAAAATGATTGCAGATAAAGCAGACACAAAGCGTGAGAGACGTAACATGGTGCATGATGGTGGAAATGACCATGTTTTCACATGCATTCACTGTGGACGAACATTTACTGCGCGAATTGACCTTATCAGCTACATTCGCCACCGCCATGGGTTGTAGCTATTATGCCTTTTTGAAGCACAAAGTACAAAACTATCATCTGTCAAGACAGCAAGGTGCCAATGAATGAATTCACGAGGTTAACACGTATACAACGCGAGAAAGTACAATGACACTATGGGTGTTCAGGTCTCTCTTTGTAGTGTGTGAATATACGATTGTAACTGCGTGTTTTAGATAGTGCATGCAATTATAGAAGTTGATTTCTAATTGAGTAATAAGTCACACACACAAAATGCATTACTGAGTGATGTCGTTGTTGGGTGATTTCTTAAGGAAAGATAAACAGTCAGTGTGGTCACATCCCCGTTTGTGCCACAGTAATTCACATCAGTATCTTCCTCACATTATTTCTTGTTTGGTCTTATTTCTTTCCCACAACGTACATTATCGCTGTTGACAAGCCACCCATGTCGTTATCTCTTTGCCTTACGTTAAACACAGTTAGCTTAGACAATGCACAAAGAACGCACTCAGGGCGAGACATTGTTTAGGCCAAACAGAAAGTCACACAATGATCCTGTAATTAGTCATACATGTCCCCGGAGGGACACTTTGAAATCCCCACCATAAACCATAATATCACTTTCTAATCGCAGGAGACTGTTCGGTCCTTCCCTTGTAAACATGCATTCTGCACACTCGCATGTCACACGCAAGCAGTTAGCGCATTTGCTGGGCCAGTCTAATACTATTGACTTGATGAAATGTCTTTCCTCTCATTGTGCATTTTAAAACTGGTTTCATATAAGTTTGTTGATAATTATACGTTCAAAAGAATGTTTTTCCGTTGTAAACTTTAATAACAAAAACACAAACAATAGATTGCAGGATTGTTCGCCAGATATAAACTGCAGAAATCGCATAAGCTAACGTAATTAGATTGATCTTTCAAGCTATAATATATACATATTCGAACAGTAATTTCAATAGTCCACCACGGTCATTTTAAACTGACTAGTATGTCTTTCTTTTTCCACAAAACTGGCTTATGTAGATTACTGGTGATTGCTTCTGCTACCTTTAACATGCGATTATAATTGTATATTTCTATAAATCTATGTTATTATCTTTATATTAATGTCTAGGCAACTTTCTTGCGTAGATGTTGTATTTTCTTTCCTATTTATTGCTAAGCCGGCTCTGTATCCACAACACAACTGTAATGTCTGCGTATTTTACGTAGTTGATTGCTAGTTGTTTGTTGCTGGCTGTTTGTTCTCTCTCAGTCTGTTGAAATAATTATCTGGATAAATATGGTACAGTCAATGAGATGAAACAAGCTCGTGTTTCATGTATTTCCTTGACTATGCTGTGAAAATCATGTGCTAGAGAGGCCTATCATCCATCCATCCATCATGTGCCATGCCGGTAAGCGTGCGCGGTCATGTTCTGCCATCTCAATCGATCACCAGAGTCGTGGATCAGCTCCGTGTTTCTGTCTCGACCATGCCACAAGGCCAAGCCATCCAGGTACTTGCTTCTAGGTCTTCCCCTTGTCTGTTCCCCTCGATCTTACCAGTTGTCACCAAGTTCTCCAGATCATACAGATCGCATTTTTAAAGAGCACAAAAAGTGTACATGGCGTGTTTGATCCAGACAGTCGAGCTAGCAGCAAGAAAAATGAGACACAAAGATACAACTAAAGTCTCCACGCAAAACTCTGACATTGAAGACAATTCACTAACCTGTGATAACATCGTGGTGTTAGTTCTATTGTTGGTATGTTTCTAGGTGGTTTTCTGCTGCGCACTAAATTTGGGAAATTTCCACCTGAGGCAAACAGTTCTGTGTGTACGAAGCGAAATAACACCAACGACTATTGTTTCTTGGCAGGTGAGTTAAACATCGATGATCAAAATGCTTTAATGTTAGACATAAAGCACATATTACAAATACATCCTTTAGATACGATACGAGACGATGCACACATACTATTGGAGAATCAACTCAAATAAATCACTATAGCGCATAGCACATTATGAAATACGAGGGTGAGTCAATAAGTAAGTCACACAGTTCTGTGAGATGGCAGGTAAATGTAGTTGATGCTTTCTACATGTGTCATTAGGTGACAGCAGCATCGAACTTTATATTCCCGTTCGTCAATTGGCGCTAGGTGTCTCAGGCGCATGCGCAGTGCATAAACAAAATGGAAACCGTACTTACGGAGTGTACAGCCAAAGAGCAACGTGCTGTTGTGGGTTTTTTTTTGGGGGGGGGGGCAAAAGGACAGCCTGCAATGGACATTCATAAATAAATGCTTCCTGTTTTTGCTGACAAATGTTTGTCCCGTAACGCGGTGCATAGCTGGGTAGAAAACCTCCTTCTTCGCCTTGTGTCCAACAATTCAAGGTTACGCCATCAGCGGGGAAGGTTATTCTGAGAGTGTTCTGGGATTGTCAAGGAGTGCTTTTAACAAATTTCACGAAGAAAGATGACAATGTGAATTCTGAATCGTATTATGAAGTTATATCGATGCTTCATGATGCAATTCGAAGAAAACGTCCAGGACTGCTGACTAGAGAAGTGTTGCTTCTTCATGACAATGCCAGACCACATACGGCTCGATTAACTCAGGAGAAAATTAATCAACTAAGGTGGGAAGTTCTGAAACATCCACCTTACAGCCCCGACTAAGCCCGTAGTGATTTCCACTTTTTGGTCCACTGAAACCCCACCTTGGCGGGAGAATTTCGGCAATAACGCCGAAGTTCAATGCGAAGTGAAAAGGTGGTTTAGAAACCAGAGCACGCAGTTCTATGCTGCCGGTTTGGGAGGACTTTTAAAAAGATGGGATAAGTGCATCAATGTTGGTGGAAATTATGTTTAGAAATAAAGGGACAATGTATGTATAAAAAATAAACTGGTTTCAAGTTGTTATTATATTTAGTAATTTTTCTACAGCCATGTGTAACTTACCTGTTGACTTACCCTCGTACCATTTTACAATAATAGCATTAAATGCGACAAATTCCAAACAGACGGACACATACCTACTTGATGAACCCACATATGCATTTCTCAACCATGTGTGTCATTAGAAATATTTCTTTCAGAGGGTCATGTTATCCTGCATCCAAAAGATCATAGCCACCCATATCTACTAAACGCCCTTAGCAAGTACGTTATGTTAACACAGCAAATATATAAGTGCTGAGCGACGTACTGCTATAACGTGGCTGGATTGATTAGGGTGCAACTGCAGTATCATCACCTGTGTGTGCCATAAAGATAACCAGGAACTTAGATCAAGACTGTTCTTGTCCCGATTATGACATGTAGCAAGCCATCCAGGATTTTATCTCTTTGCCTTCCCATTTCTCTTTTCCCATCAAGTTTGCCAGTTGTCACTTAGATTTCAAATTCACATCCTTCAATTAATGGACCAAAACATCTTACTGTTTACGTCTAATATCAATAATCTATATTTAAAAGAGAGAAGCAACGGCTGCAACAGGATATAACAATGTGAAATACAAACAGTTAGGTATATATAGCTCCAGTTATTTATACCCAACTGTATGCATTCAATAATCTGTTTACGGTTTTCATGTTTCTTAAAGAACAATCTCATTCGTTGTTTCTGTCCATCCATTACCTTCTGAGAATTTTCTTTGGAAATAACATTTCCACTACCGTGGAAGTGTTCTTTACTGTATCTGATTATGGTCCATGGTTGACAGGCATTCAACACAGTGTGGAGTTCAATGTAGCACTTCAGTATTATGTTTCTCAAGGACTACGCTCGAGTTTAAGCGAGCGAAAACAAGAAGAAGAAGAAGACAGCCTTCTATTGGTGAGTGTTTTCTACCTCGCAAACGGCTACCTGTGCCATTTCGATTGTTGTTCTGATATATACAAGGCATTTATCATATACTACGTCTGTTCTTAGATAGTTGTGACGATTCACCTGTTGTGATGGGTGGCGTGGTAGGAATATCCCCTATCAATGGAGACATAAGGCACCTCTTTCCGTCCTCTAGCCTCCGAGGGATACGTGGACAAGAATTACCAATTTAGACCCACCTCCTCCATCCAAGGTTACGTGTAACAACGCAAGCAGTTGTGGTTTGAACTTCAGATCAGCTATACAGTTGTAGGTTACGGTCTCACGTTTGCGACGGTAGGCAACGGATCTCTTTAGAGACATTGGCTATGGTCACCGATCGGTGCAGTCACTGGCTCGAAGGAAGGCAATGGCTGCTACCTTTTTTACACATATCCAGGAACTCATGATTGGAATTCCAGTATTCCACTTACAATGGCAAAGACGGTCAGATCAAACTGAATCCTGGCAAGGCATGTCTGATGTGGTGCTTCTTGAATGACGTCATAGGAAACATTATCCCCTCTGATTACATACCACCAGACAAATTAATAATGGCCACGGCAGACGGAAATATACATCAGGCTGTCTTATAATATTGATAACACTATACATATTGGCAAATGTGC